>BQNB010009287.1:49102-87233 GCA_026074375.1 Tanacetum coccineum | reverse complement strand
AGTGAATCTCAAGTAATACTTATGAAGTGATTCCCCCTTGATGTGAGTAAACTTATCAAATGCATCATATAGTTTACACTCTCTTTCCTGCTTAGTCAAAGAGGTACCTTGCATTAGTAATTGAACTCTCTCCCATAAATCCTTGGCAACTATGTGATGATTAAAAAGTGAATAGATATCAGCTGGTAGACCTTGAAGAATGATATTGGTTACCTTCATATCACAATCAGCTTGAATTTTCTCAGCAGCAGATAATTCAGCATATTTCTTTGTTCTAGTCACCCCATTTTCTTCAACAATAGGCCAAATGAGTGGACCGTGTTCAACTGATTCAAGTATCATTCTTCCGTGCTCTCTGTTTTGCATGTATAATTCCATTCTACTTTTCCAAGAATCATACATGTCCTTGTCTAACATAGGTGGACGATTGTCAGCACCGGAGAGTATCATGTACTCAACAAGAGTATTCTTTTGTCCAAGTGGAATAATTGAATCCATTTTAATGTGATAAGATAAAAGATGATCGTACAGTGATTGGAGGTTGTTGTGTTAAAGTGAGGTTTGATTAATGAAATTGAGTCTTTGGAATACACGGGATTTTACAATTCTTGATAAAACCGTGAAATCAAGTTTTCACGAGATTTTACAAATCAAAGAACAACCGTATAATTCACCTAATGAAAGCGTATAAATAACCCAAGTAAAGCATATAAATCACCCAAGCAAATTATGTATAAATCGCCTAAAGAAAAGAACGTATAAATCACCTTTGGGAATTAACGTATAAATCGCCCTTGGAATTTACGTATAAATCGCCTTTGGAAATAACGTATAAATCGCCTTTAGAAGAAACGTATAAATCACCATTGGAAGAAACGTATAAATCGCCTATTGGAAGAAACAAATAAATCGCCTAAAGAATTAACGTATAACTCGCCTTTGTAATTAACGTATAAATCGCCTGGGTAATTAACACGTATAATTCGCCTGAAGAGAAAACGTATAATTCGCCTGACCAACTACGTATACTTTGCCTGAACAAATACGTATACTTCGCCTGAACAAAAAAACACGTATACTTCGCCTTTACGTATAATTCGCCCAATACACTTCGAAACTTAAAAACCAAAAATCTTAAAAAGACTCACTTTTTGACGATTTTACCCAATTTTTCTTGTACTTCTTACCTATCTAAGACTATTAGAACCTTAAAAACACAAACTTTAACGTTTTTGACACGAAAATTTTAAAATCAAGATTCTTGGTACAAAACCCTTTTCCTAACCAAAAAGACCCAAAAAGATGAAATTTTTTATGGTTTTTTAAAGATTTTCTTGTACTTCTAGCCTAAACTAAGATAAATAAGGAAGAAAGTTTAAAGCTTTATGGTTTTTAAACCCTCAAAAGGTGAAAAACTCTTGATAGGTTCGAACCAAGATACACGAGTAAACAAAGGTAACAAACGCACACAAAACCTTCACAAACACCTCATGGCTCTGATACCAATTGTAGAATATCTTAACACATAAAGTATGAGATTCGTTTAGGGTTTTTAGAGAGAGAAAGAGGTGGTTGGATGAACACTTAGAGAGAGAAACAAAGAAAGAACAATTAGATTACTATGTGAGAAAATGAACAACCAACACCCTCTCTATGTGTGGAGAGGGTATAAATACTTCTAGCTATGACCGGACATGGGCTTAGTCATGGGCTTTCCATGTGTCTTTGGCCCGGTAAGCTTACTAACATTACATATGATTAATCTACGAGCTACGACTAGCTATATTGGAAGTGACCGATACTTTTCGTATTCCTAACAATAAGGTAAGACATGATAATAACCATATCATGAGTTGACCTTAACTAAATCTAAGGCTACTTAATAGTGGCGGTTTAGCAAATATGGTCAACTTTAAAAGCCAAGATAATTAAGGTGGAAGAGAATGAAGGTAATTTAGCAAGCCCGTTCTATTGACGCCGGATGAAATCAAAAGTCATCATCTATTGCGTTAGGCGGTTACAAATTTGTCACATTTCACATATCCTTTCAGAAATCGGTTCTGCAAATTGCAAATATGCAACCACAACATTATTATAAATTGGGACCCTTATAAATATTATTCATCATACTAGTTTCACTTATGTTGCAAGAGAGATAGACGACCCATATGCTTGCATTTCTTGAAACCACTCCAACGCATGTTCGTAATAACCTTTCTTTACAAACCCATCAATTAACGACGTATACGAAATAACATCTCTATCCGGCATTTCATCAAAAACACAAACCGCTTTATTAATTTTGCCAACCCAGAAACAAGAGTATTCAAAGTTACCTTATTCTTAAAACCCATCCTCTGAAAGCACATTAAAGCAAGATCGACAGGATTGCATTTACAGCATATCAATAATGGCCGTACCCACTCTCACGTTATCGGTATCATAACCAAGTTTACATATAAGACAATGTAGCGAAGCTGCAAAAGAAAGAGCATGTGACGGGAAATCAGCAGCAACTTGTTCTAAACTACCAGTTCTGCAATAATGAGCAACGGATGAGGTCCATGACGAGACAGAAAGTGCACTGAAGCTGGACTCCTCATGAGGTGTTGTACGGGTGAATACAGAATGGAGTTTTGTCAGGATTGAAAGGCTTTGATTCTGGTCATGAGGTGGGGAACATAGTTGTTTCGTGATGGTCGAAGATGTTAAGGCGAAGATGCTCATTTCTTTATGTTATATCAAGTGTATGAACCTTCATCACTATACCCGGTTTGTTCTAATACCAGCAAAGCACAAGGAAACAATATTTCCAGTTATTTTTGCAATACAAGATTTTGCATTTTCAATCACAAAGAAAAGCATTCTGTTTACGAAATTACTTGTGTATATACTTGAAGCATTTTTATAAGAGATATCCTAGAACCACACAAAGTTTATAAAATAAAACTCACATAATGAGTTGTCATGAATACTATTCGCTTAAAGTATGAGAAGATTTAAAAAGTAATACTACCTCCGTCCCACATTAAGTGTCCAGTTTGACTTTTTCAAGTCTTTTTTCTTCATCTTTGACCTTAATTATTTCTTTTTATGTTATATGATACTTAATGCAAAATATATGAATTGATAGAGTTTTGAATGTATTTTTCATTGGTATAATTTTCATTAAGTATTATATAACACAACTGCAAATATTTACAGTCAAAGTTGATGAAAAAAGACCTCAAAAAATCAAACTGAACACTTAATATAAAGATAAACACGTATTAACATGACACCTCATTTTGTGGATTTCATTTAATAAAATTTGTGTTGTTCTAACATTTCTCTTTTTATAATAGCCTGTCTATCTTCCAACTTCCAAATCTATGTTCTTAATTTACACATCAAGAATTATTAAAAAAATAAAAAAGGTTAATTTTGGTATAAGAGGTTTTATGGATTAATGCCACAAGAGGTTCATTTCTTGTGTTTTACAGCTAAGAATACTGAAATTTGATTATCATTCCAAGTATGAATACTACTAAAACAGTTGCAAGTATTATTATAGAAGAAAAAAACCAAAGAGATTATTACTTTAATAGTATTAACTATTAAGTAAACATGATTAAATTGCAAACTGCATAAATAAATCAAAAAGCAAAGAGATTACTTCTTGTTTTTTTCCATAATCATCAAAAAGCAATTAAAAATGTTGAAAGTAAATTTTTCCTTCCTAGTGGTATGAATGAGATGAGAAATAAAATCTCATTTTTACTTTCCCTTCATTAGAGCTATCTCTAACACTTTTTCTTCTAGTTTTAAAAGAAGGGTTTTGCTAAACTTTGCCCACCGGACAGAGGTTAAAGTGTATTTAATACATACAAACTTTCCTAATTAACCAAAAAATGCATTAAAAACGAAGAAAACATTCAAAACGAAGAAAGCAAATATGTTCATCCGTCATCAACAACAACGATGCCCGCCGACCGTCCCGCAGCGGAGCGCGGGCAACCCTACTTGTTATAGAAAAAGATAGAATGAGAGTGTATTTTAGTAATTAAGCTACATCAAGATGAGGGCACTTTAGTCATTTTATATCATTTAGTCAACGTGGATTTGGATCAAAACTGAAACGAAACTATGTCTTTTAAACTAAAATCAAAACTTTTTAAAATTTTGGACTAAAAGTGAAAAACCCACCAAACCACAAAGACCAAAAATGCACTTAACTCTATTTAAATAAATGAGGTATATTCATCGTTTAAGTCAAAAACCCAAAATCAAAGTCATGTACTTGCAAGAACACATGTCGAGCATTGGGTGAAGTCGAGCATGACCATTTTGAGAAAAAGAAAAAAAGATGACTATATAACCAACTTCAAGATTTTGTACCAAAATAGTACTTTTATTAGTCTTTACACAAAATATTTTAAAGTTTACTTTTTCTTTCCTCACAAAAGTTAGAGGAAGATTTTATAAGAAAACTTCCTCTCATATTCCTCCACAGTTACGAATCCACGACACCTATGATTACTCTAATATAATTCTTATAGTGTATTACAAACTGTTGCAACTTCACTCCATCGATATGCACAAAGATCGACGCTTACTAAGAAGAGTTACTTTGAAGGGTATTCCGCCCTCGGAAACCACCCACAAGAACTCGTGATTCAAGTTAACCACAAAGATCACTAAGAACTTCCCCCGAAAGTATCAAACCCCACTAGTCAACACACGATCTAGGTTTGACCACAAAGGTACAAGACTTATTACAACCAATACAAATGAATGATAAGTGATAGTTCAAACCAAACTCTAACCTAACCCAGAGACTCGATTCTAATAGAAATGATATGGCGAATAAGTCCCTCGATACAACACACAAGTGTGGATTAGGCACTTGTGCGACTCTCTTGCGAAGATGTGTTCTTTCAAGAAGATGATAAAAGAAGAAATTAGAACACAAGAAGTGGTATTGGACTCAGATGGATAGAGAGAAGAAATAATAGAGAAAAAATGAATGGCAAGGGGTGTGGAATGGACTAGCCAAGAGGGGATATTTATAAGCCAAAACCCAACTTGATCAGAGCTAGCACGCTGTTGCACGCCATGATGTGATCCCTACTCAGGTTTGGTTTATAACTCCCTGTCTTGCTAAACCCTAAAGTGCACTTCACGCTTGGACTTTTCCAACTTCATTCTAACACCCAAGGTGTTGTAAGGTCAACCAAATCAAATAACCATTTGTTAAAAAAACATTTTGTGAATTGTTTAAAAGATAGTTTTAGGGTGCTTGTCCATTTTAAAAGAGATTGAAAATAACTAATAGACAAAGGGATTATCTTTGAATATTGCCTAATGGTTAGATAATAAAATGTCTCCCAAATTTGAATTCAAAATTCAAATTTAAGTTTTAAGAATGTTGAGTGTAGAGTTGGTATTGTGAGTTGTAAAAGCATGAGAGAAAAACATTTGAAATACAAATTCAAATGTTGTGTAGGAGGTTTCAGTATGTGAGAAGCAAAGTTTTTTTTGGTAACAATGGTTTCTAACACATTGCCTAACTAATTCACGAGGTTTGAATCCACCGCTACACAGACTCAAACCATGTAAAGTCCTCCATTTTTAGAAGGTTAGCGTGGCCACTTCAAGGTTGTTTGCACCTAGCATAAATTGAACTTGAGAACTCACAGCCACAAAAAACCCTTTTGCCACTAGGCCACCCTTGAGTGAGAAGCAAAATTATGACAATGTGTAAGAGGTGTGTGAGGGATGTGAGTTGGCTTTGGTTAGAATGTGCTTAACTTTGAGAAGAAGGTGAATGTTGTGAGAGAGAATTTTAAATTCAAATTCTAAATTGGTTATGTGTAAGTTGGTTAGGTGAGTAAGTGAGTCATTGAGTTGTCAGTGAGTTATAAAGTTAGTTGGATGTGACATATATGAGTCTATGTTGGATAGAAGGGGACGAGTTTGAATAAACAAATATATTTTGAATATGGATGTTGAGGGTTGAGTGTAAGAGAAGAATGTGTGTAAGAGGTGTGAGTTAGCAAACACAAAATCAAGCTTGGGAAGAAAGTGTGTCATAAAATAATGTTGAGAAAGGTTTATTATCTAAGTGAGAAAGATGATATAATGTTTAATGTGTTAGAATGTATAAGTGGTATGGTTTAGAATGTTGGGGACAAAATAATGATTAGGAGAATGTTTGTTGAATGTGTGGAATAAATGAGATTGTGTAAAGAATGTAGGGGATAAGAACGTTTTTGTGTGAGTGTGTAAAATATTTTGTTTGTCGGGAAATGAAATATACAAAGGATATTTCAAATTCCACTATCCCAAACTTAAATAATCAAATACCATATAATTCATGATTAAGAAACAATAAGCATAATCACTAATCACTTTGATGCAAACAAACTAAGTGTTTTGCCTCTCAAGTAAAGCACTTCTCATAAACGGAAAGGATGCGTTCACGCAAAGTAACCTTTGACTTAGTGTGACCAATCACGGACCCGTTACGTGATTAGAGGAGACGTACGCACGGATTATAGTCATATGAATGTTTTCGTTTGATGGTATATTGAAAGTATGAATGGCCTAAGTTTTGAAAAAAGTATTTTGGCCTTGGCTAGAGGCATTTAGTAAAGATTTTAAGTTGGTGTTTTTCAAAAACAGGAGGGCTTGTTTTTGTATCTCTTTAAGTTTAACACACATAATAGTTTTAGAGGAGGGGCACGTGACCCTTGGACCCCCGCCTCTGCACCAGTGACGAATGTTTTGTGGTTCCGTACGTTTACTCATCGTCTTCTTCGTCCGAGATCGATAATCGGGTACAAGAAGACAATGAGATTTATGGTATGTCAAGAAGTGGATTACTGTGTGATCAAGAAAATGGTGTTGTGACATTAAGGAATATATAACTAGGACAAGACAAGAATCTAGGCTTGGTTTGTGTAGTACGAGGTTACTGTTGGGTTTAGAGAATTTGATTGTTTCTAGGTACTGTAGGAATATGAATGTCATCTTGCACCAACATATGACCATCAAACTGAATCTGAGTCATATTGTTACACCAAGATTAACCGAATACCTTAATAACATTCTCAAGGACCATAACTGCATCATGGAACTATATCAAACAAGTACAACAGCACACCCCGACTTGCATGCACACACGAAACCCCAAACCATATGAAACCCCAATAAACATCAGCGTCATTAATCATCATCATCATCATCCCGTTTCTTCATATATACCAAACACGTAATAAATGGAACTGTACGAGAAGTAATTCTCTGTCCTTTTAAGTACTTTCGGCACTCCGTAAGTTCCTCGAGTCTCCAAGTCTAAGCACCCAGGATTAGTACACTTCTACACACGTAATCTTTGAGTAGCAACAACTCTTGATACAACTCTTGATTACAACACGAAGATGGTAAGAGAAAAAAGCAGAAGCAAATTACAATGAGTGAATATGGCATTTTAGTGTGTGTTTTTCATGCACTCACATACCATCTCTATATATAGCATATGTTTTCAAAGACGTGACATATACCTCTCCAAAATATAAGGAGATGGTGGTGGAGATTTAGTTTGATATCAAACCAAGTCTACCACACTATGAGGTCAAACACCAATTCTATGTAAAAATGCCAACATCTACTCAAGTCCCAACAAGTACTTGTCCGTACAAGTGAACGCTGTTGCTTTTTTGGTGAATTTGCAGTCGCTAGAAAATGATAATAAAGTGAAGATCGTACGTTCAGGAATTGTTCCACCTTTGATCGAGGTTTTTCAGGAAGTTGTTCCCCTCAACACACCCCAAATCCATACTTCCAGCAAGCCAAACACAAAAAAACACACAAACCATCCACCGTTGAATATTTTCGAAAGGTTTTTATTATATTTTTTAGTTTGCCACTTGATGTCAGAACAAGGACATAGCCTAATAGGAGGTGCTTTCCTCTTTGTGGGCCCTTAGTTCTTTTGGTGCGACTGCCTTTGCCTTCACAACCACAAACACTCATTCACAAACCTACTCCGCATGCTTGATAAAAAAGTGCGGGATGGTTTTCGGATCAGGGGGGGTGTGGGCCGAGGTGCCGCGTGGCCAGTCACATCCATTAATTTTTTTTAAATGTTCTAGGTGCCGCCCGGTGCCGTTATAATATTCATTCGGCTTTTTATGTAGAAGAGATGTAGTAGATTTATTTTTTAGTTTTAAGCTAGAGAATTAATTTATTAGAGTTTGTATTATTTTTTTTAGTTTTTTTTATTTTTATTGAAATATTATTTGATAGATTATTTTCCTTTATAACGGCCGCTCATTAGAAAAATTAAATTTTTCGGAAATATTATAATAAATTTTTTAAAATTTTCAAATTTAGATATAATTTAATTAATAATTTTATTCGGTTTTCGGGGTTTTCAATGAACATATAAAAATATATTAGATAATTTTTCCCGGTTTTTTTTTCTTAAAATAAATTTTATAATAATTTTAAAATTTTAATTTGTTTAATAAGAAAGTTTATAATTTTATAATAATTAAAAGAATAACAAATTAATTAATTTTTTATAAAATTCGGCTTTTATTTTAAAAAATATAAGGCTTTAAAGTTTTCATTTTATAATAAGTTTTATTTATATTAAAATTATAGAGTTAAAATTTTATAAAATTAAATTTTTTTTTTCATTTAGATATTCTAATTCTTTAAAAATTTTTTTTTTTAAAAAATAAACAGAATTTTTATAAAACTAATTAATATGAAAATATTGCATAAATAAATAAAAACCCAAAAACCAAAATCCCAAATCTGCCAAACGCCAATACGAAAAAAAAAAAAAAAAAACACCGCAATACCCAACAAAAACACAAACAAAAAAAATATACCCAAATAAAATAAAAACAAAAGAACAAAACCACTCCAAAAGGGTGTGCTCTACATCAAGCGGTAGAGCCGTCATACTAAAAAGAAAAAATATGAACAATACACCACACACGACCCCAACACCACATGCCCCCAAAACCCATACTAATACACTCCGAAAAATTAAAAATACTGCCCAAAAGAACACAACAAAAAAACCAAAATAAATAAAATAAAAACAAAGCCACCCCAAAATGACACAAAAAACCCTCCCAACAACCAAAAAAAACTCCCCCAAAAAAAAAAAACAACGACCCCAAGAACAAAGCCAGACCACAAGAAAAACCCAAACAAAACGCCACACTCCTCCAAGACCCCAACCACATAAATACCTTCTACCCACACCCACCCTCCCCTCCAACAAACCAACTACCGCCACCCAACGCCAACGCAAACTAAAAAAACCGACGAACGTTTAAGTAATAAAAACATGAACACCAAAAATACAAATTAAAAATGACAACACTTTACCAGACATGCCATCACAAATACCCAATTAACCCATAATACCCAAAAACAAAAACACTCCAAAACCCCCTTCCCAAAACAATTAACGTACTATATTATTTTAACCCTGAGACATAGCCCCTTTAAAATATTACAATCAAACACATCACTACTAGATCTCCAGAAGAATACACCCCTCAAATCGAGAGCCATCCCTAAGCCCCACAACCAACCCTCCGACCCCACCTACTAACCCCAACTTAACTTGTTTCCATGCGCCGACAAACATCGCACGCCCAACGCCCAAAAACAGAACCGCTACAACACCAACAAACCAAAATGCCCAAAAGGCGAACACGCAAAACCAACAACAGAAAAAAAAAAAACCAAAAATCACACTACCCACCTCACGATCCAAACTTACACAAACAAAACGGCCAAAAATAAACCCAAAAACTTACCAATATAAAAAATATATTACACACACACAACCACCCAATAAATATATTATCTTTATTTTATTACACACAAAACACCAATAAAAATTCAACAAGAATTTTTATAAACGACACAACACGGCAAAACCATCCACGAATTACTTCTTTTAAACACAAAATCGGCAAATAATAAAACACATAAATAATAAGTAATATTCATATACGTATGAATAGCTCATAATAAAAAAACACTATAAAAAAAAACACACATATCGAATATACACTACGGGTTAAATCCAATCTCCAAATAAAATTCTTTATTTCATTAAAACTTTCTCAAATTTAAGAAATATGTAAAATTTGCTATTTTTTTTCTTTTTGGATAATTTAATAAATAATATTTTTTTTTTATTACAACATTTAAATTCACTCTCCAGCAACCGACAAACACGGCCAGGTGGGCATTCCTGGCGCTGTGTTCGGTGCTGGACCGGAGTGGAGGTTTAGATGATGTGGGGTCCGCCCGCATGCGGGATGGTGGTAGTGAGTAGGTAGGGACCGGAAAATGGAATTAGGGTGGTATAGTAGGGAGGGGTGGCGCCCCGTTTCGAGGACGAGAAATGTGTGAAAAATTAGAGAAAAGCACAGCGGAGGGATAGAACTCATTTTTCTTCGTGCTTTTAGCTTCTATTTTTATTCCTTTTTCTTTGCTTTCTTCTTTTTTCTTTTGTGCCTTCTTTGTCTTTCTTTTTGTGGTACTTTTCTTCTTGCCTTTCTTCCCCCTTTCTCCGTTGGAGTGTGGTTTAGGTGCGTTGGTTTGCCTTTGCTTTGTTCACAACTCCACTCTTGTTATTCATTTCTCTTTCTTTCTTGCACTCTTCCATTCACTTTCATTTCTTCCAAAAACAACCCCCTTCTTTTGCAAAACTTGTTTCACACACAAACACACCAATTTATTCTGTTCAAAAACAATTCAAAAAATTCAACGCAATCATTTTTCTTCTACGTTTTTTTACACATGTTCACTATCTTCTTACTTTGCTGTCACCACATTGCTTTGCTCTATTTTTGCCCTCCCCTATTTTTGCTATTTTTCTCGGTTTCGTGGTTTTTTCATCTCGTACTTTCTTGCCCTTCTTGGGTTGTGTCGCTTGAGGTTTCTGGTTCTTTCTTTTCTTTTCTTTCTTCTTGGTGGTGCGTTTGCCATATTTGGGTGGGTGTGCCTTTTCGGTTCCTTGCCTTTTGCATGCTTTCTATCACAGTTCACCTTTTCTTTTCTTCAAACCAAACTTCCTTCACTTATCTTTTTTGCTTTTTTGGATATACTTTGATTTTTTATTTTCACCCTTTCCGTTTTGTCCTTTATTGTTCCCTTTTTTTTGCTTCCCCCACACTTTGTTTTGCTTTTTCCCTTTTAGCCTTTTGCTGCTCTTCTATCCAAATCTTTTTTTTTTGCCTTTATCATCCTTTGCTTCTATAATGGCTCTTGTATCGCCCCTGCATTTTTTTTATCCTTTGCCCATTTTGCGTTCACAAAAAAAAAAAACAAATTCTTTTTTGCTTTAATATCTCATTTACGTCAATGGCCTATTTTTCTAATGTCTTTTTCTTTTCACACAAAGCGTTTGGTTGGGCCATTTTGCCTTAATTCATTCTTTTTTCAACCCTCCTTCAATTAATTTCAACACTCTTTCACAAATTATAGCCCTGCCCTACTTTTTGGCTTAAGCTGTTCCCTTTTTGCTTTTTCTTGATTCCCTTGGGTTGCGTTGGTTGGTTGTTTTTGTTGGTTATTCTTTCCTTGGGTTTTTTCTCATCTCTGTTGTCACCCTTATTTCCCATTTCTACATCTTCTCCTTGTTTGGTTGGTTTGGGTTTTGGGCTCCTCTTCCATAGGTGGCGTTGCCTTTGCCTCTCTTTTTGTTTTTCATTTTTTTCAACACTTTCACTTTTTTTTTTTGCTTTTTCTGCTTTTGGCTTTATTGTGGTGTTTGGTTGGGATTTGTTGATTAGGTTGGATTTGCCTATATGGGTGCCTACCTATTATATATATGACCCTTTGCTTCTTTTTTTGCCTCTTCTTTATTCTTCTGCTGTTTTTTTTTTGGCGTTTGCCTTCATAATCCTTTTTTGTTGCTTTTTCTTTCTTTACCTTTTTCGTATTTTGGGCCCGCCCCTTTTTTGCTTTTTTCTTTTTTTTTTTCAAAAACTATGATTTTTCTGTTTTCTTGCCTTTTGTCGCTTGCTTTTGTTGGCTTGTGATTTGTTTTTGCCGTGTTTTATTCGGTGCATTTGTATTCTTTTCCTTTTTTATTTTTTTTGTTTTTTTGCCTTTGCCCAAATAGTTGGTGGCCTGGGCCGCTTGGCGTTTGCTTTTCCGAAATTTGTGCTCACCACATTTATTTTGCTTTGCTTACCTTCTTCACTCTTGTTTTCTCCTTCCATTTCCATTTCCTATTATTTCAACCATGCCAAATCGTGTTTTTGTTTTTTTTCTAATTTATTGGTTTTTGGCCTTATTTGCTTTGCTTGTCACTACCTTTTTTGTGCTTTTTTTTAGGTTTCCTTTTACAATCTTTTTTTTTATTTTTTCTTCTATTTCGGTTTTTTTAGTTGGCGGTGCCTCATAGGGAGTTCTTATCGTTCTGTTCCCTCCCCCCGTCTTTGTTCTTGTCTTTTTTTCCCTCTTTTGGGTTGTTTCTTTGGTTAATATAGAGTATAAGATTAGATATAAGAGGAGGAGTTCTTGACTTTGTTTCTTCTCTTGCCTGCTTCTGCATTCTTTCTCCCTTTTCGTGGTGCGTTGGCATTTTGCTTTTCACACAACACTTTCTATCAGCACCTTATTTTCTTCTTTTTTTTGGGGGGTTGGGGGCCTTTATGCCCGTTATTTTGCTACTTGCATTTCTATGTTCTTTTTCCGGTCGTTTTATCTTTTATTTTATCTTCTTCTTTTGGGCATGAGCTTATTGTTTATACTTCTAACCTACTCTTTTTTCACAACTTCATTCCCTCTTTTGCTTGTTCACAATTCAACTAAACAACACTACCCTTAATAAGTTGGGCCTTTTGCTCGCATTTTTGCTTCCATTTTTTGTCCTTTTTTGTTATTCCAACCTTTATTTTCTTCTTTCAAACGCTGACTATTGCCATATTGCCATTTTATCAACCAGCTCTTTTTCTGTCTTTTCTTTTTTTTCCTTTATCTAAGTTTTTTGCTATTTTTGTTGCTTTTTGTTCTTTGCTCTTTTCATACCCTAAATTTTTTTTCCCTTTGCTTTTATTTCTTTTCTTTTCTATACCATTTCCCTGTTCAATTCCACTTCATTATCTTTTCTTTTTTGCCTTGGTTGCCCCTTATACACTTCTTCTTCCCTGCCATGCATTTTTTGGCTTTGCTTTCACTCCTTTCTCTATTCAACTTTCCTTTTGTTATTTTTTTCTATTAGTTTCAAACAAATTATCTAGATTTACTTATTGTTGTCCAGGCCTTCTTTTTGCTTTTTCACCCCTTCCATCCTTTATCTCTAATGTATTATTGATTGGTTGGCCTTTTTTTATGGTTGTTTGTTCTGTTTTCCCCCGTCCTTTTGGTTTCCTTTTTCTCCTTTGGGTTTTTCTTTATTCTTTCCCACGTTGGTTCTGATTTCTGGGCTTTTTTCTTTTTCCTCTTCTATGTGTCGTTTCTCTTCTTTCCTTTTCCTTTCTTGCAATCTGTTCTCTTTGAGTTTCTTCATTCTCTTGTTTGGTTTGGCGTGCGTTTTATTGCCCTTTGTCATTTATTTGCCGTTTAGTTGCCCCCACGTTCTTTGCTCTTCACGTCACCTAGTTCCAACCACCTCCCTTGCATTTCTTTTTTTACTTGCAATCTTTTTTTTTTGCTGTTTTTCAAATTCGTTCTTGGCTTCCAAATTTATTTATCAATTTCATCACTAATCCTTTTTATCCATTTTATTTTTGCTTATTTTTTTGCTTGATGCTTCAGTTTAAAATTATTTTTTGCTTCCACTGGGGGGGGCCCTCCCTTTTGCTTTCCTCTTATTCTTTCTTTTTGCCTATCCTCTGTTCTTGATATTTATCACTTCACATTTAATTAGCTATTCTTTTCCAACAGTCTTCACACTTCATTTCTTCAAATTTGTTTCTTTCCCCTCACCAAATTTTGTGGCCCTTTATATGCTTTTCCTCTTCGCTCTTATTCTTTTGCCTCGTACATAGAATTATTCAGTTTCCTTTCTATGGTGTATCTTGGTTCCTTTTCCTTTTTTCTGTTTCTTTGTTTTTTCCATTCACCTCGTTTGTTCTTGGTTTGTTCCCCTCTTCTTTTTGTCTTTTTGGTGGTGCCCGTTGTGCCTATTTTTTTCTCTGTACTTTGTCTTTTCTATTGATGGTTTGCGGTTGCCACGCACCGCGTTTTTGGCCTCTTCCTTTCTTTTACTCAGGCCCCACTATGGTTGGGTGCCCGCCGCCTTTTTTTCACTTTTGCTATATTTTTGGCCATTTGCTTTTTTTAACAGGAGGGTTCTTTGGTGACGCGGGGCTTCTTTTATTCTCGTTGTTCTTTCCCTTGTGAGTATTCTTCTTTTCTTTTCTTCTTTCTTTTTGGCTTTTCTTTCTATTGGGGTTGCTGTTTCTTTCTTTCTTCAGGTCGTTTTCTTATTCCTCCCTTTATGTTATTGATGTCTCTTACTTTGGTGAGATTTATGATGTTCTCTTTGTTTCTTTACTCGGCCTTCTTTTCTTCTTTTCTTTTTGCCCTTTCTTTTCTCGTGTTTGCACCTTGCTTGGGGGTGTTGAGTTGGGTCTTTTCTCCTTGGTTCTTCTTAATGGTGTTGTTCCATCCCTGTGGGTGTAATTGCTTTTCCCTTCTTTGTGGTGTCACTTTCCTTGGTTCTTTTGTTCCTAATCTTTTTCCCCTTAGGTTGTTTGGGTTGTGATCTTTCCTTCTTTCTTTTCTTCTTGGGTGTGGTGCTTCTTGGTTCTCCTTGGGTCGTCTTTGGTGCGGTTGTGTTTTTTGGGGTGCCGCGGGGTTTTGGTTTTTGTTTTTGGGTTTGGTTGCCATTTTTGGGATGTGCCGTTTTTTTTTATTGCTTTGTGATCATTTTTGTTTTTAGCCATCTTTGCTTATTACCTTTTTTCTTCTCTTTTCTTTCCCCTTTTCAATCTGTTATCTTTTCTATCACACATCACACCTAAAAACCCTTCTTCATTTTTTTTGCCTTCTTTTATCTTTTCATCTTTTTTTTGCTTCAACATCTACCCGAATCCTTTTCTTGTATCTTCAACAACACACTCTCTGTCTCCTTTTGCCTTGCCTGTATCTTCACATTTCCACCATTATTTACACACACACGAAATAAGCACGCTTAAATTAGGGAGGGGGAGCTCTGGGTTTCGGTGATAGGTTTGCCCCTTAGGGTGAGCCGACTCATAAAAATAAAAAATATTTTAGTTTTCGTGGAAGGGGCTTTAAAAAATTTTCATAAAGATAATTTTTGACATTATAGAAAATAAATTGAAGCAATAAAACATACCCAATCCTGAGTACAATTTTCCTAAAAATTATATTTTCGGTTGGAGCGTTTATATAGGATTATGCTTGTTGAGCATGTTGTATTGCATTTAAATAAATAAATCTCCACCATTAAAAATCAAACCAACAACATTTTATTATTAAAAAAAAATTTTAATTATAACTAAATGAATATAATCACAAAATTCGAGTTTTATTTATTTAATAAATTTAATCTTATCTATTAGCTTATATTTTAAAATTAAAAAAATTTTAGAAAAAAATAGATTAAGTTTAAAGTATAGGTTTTAAATTCATCATTTGCCATGGCACACACATTCCACAAAACCCCATCTACCCCCCCCGCCACAAGCTCCCCAGCAATCCAGCAGAGACAAACCCCAACCAAACCAAACCCAAAAACTACCAAAAGACAACCCCCAACCACCGCCCCCCACACCCACACACCTAGTTATAAATTACACTCTACGAACTAACAACGACAACACCACAACACCCTCAGGCTAATAAACCATATACCTTAACGACACACCAACTGTACACTACATACAATTTACACTGGCAGCCATCGAACTAGAAAGGTCCGGCCCCCTCATCGCCCGACCTCGAGATCAACCTACACCTCCAAGCCTTCTCCGGCTAACTATACCATAATACCCACGAAAGACGCGGCGCAAGATAAAACAACCCACGCATTCCACTACATGTCCCTCGCCACGAGACTCCAAATCGCATGCACCGAAATACAATAATATAAACACCAGCCCGTATAACAAGTACCATCGCAATTCCCATCGCCTACACAACATAGTTCTACTAATAAAAGCATAAATAACAACAACGTGCACCACCACAAGCAGCCCAAACTTCCACAACATCTCATAAAATAAAAGACGCCGAAAAAACAAAAAGCATAATGAATTTCACGACCCAGAAAAAAAAAAAATACTTATTTAAATTCCCTATTACGAATCTCTGGTGGTGGCAGCTTATCATTTTGGTTCGGCTTTTTTTATATATATTACAGATAGAAGGGGGGAAGGGAGTTAGGGGGTGGGGTCGGATTTAGGTCCGGAGGGTAGAGGGGGCAAGGTTTCTTTTTTCGGGGGGCTTTTTTATTGTTAAGCACTTATTTGTAAAATCAAAATATTTAGTTACATTTTTTAAAATTAAAAATAATTTTAATAAAAAAAGAATTTTAAATAATTTATAATTACTCACACAAACACAATAATCAATTTATTAAAATATAAAAAATAAATTTTTATATATTAATCAATTATAATATATATTTTTTATATTATTATACTGCAGTACGACCCAAACACGAGAGAGAAACGAAACCCCCCCGTAACCGACAACTCCTTAACCCAACAAACCCGCCCCATACACGCACCACTCCACAACTAAAACCACCATTCCATATAGTAGCGTACAATAAAAATACTCCGCAACTCACCCAAACACCCACACAACAAAAAATTAAGAGAAACCCCGCCTCCTCCCCTTATGCACACCCATACGAAAATAATAAACACCAATAAAATAACACCTTCCCCACAAACACCAAATACCGACACCCCCCCCCAGCCACACGAGAGAAGAAAAAAACGCCGCCCGAACAACCACTACCACCCACAAAACACTCTCATCGAAAACGCCACTCCAACAAAGCTCACTCGCCCACTCCCCCACAACCAATCACACACACCCAAAACCCCACATACAACCACGCCCCCCAAAACACCCCAGCCCCCCAAAAACCCAAAACCAAACCCCAACCCCCTACCACAACCCGAACAAAAATACAAACTCCAAAACCTACAGAAAACACCCGAACCCCCCCCCGAACCGACCTCAAAAGCACCCACCCACAAGTAACCCCATCCATACCTCCTCAACGTAGCCGACACCATAAAAAACAAACTAAGTCTACACCCAAGCCAAACCCACCCCACACACTACCGAAGTAAACAAAATCCCAATAACACCACCAAAACCAAACGCCTCCAAAGCCTCTCTTCCAATCCATCACCTAAAACAGAGCACCTCCTAAAAGAACCCACCAAAATAAACCAAAAATCAATCAACACCATTCCCAGACTCAAAAACACCACACCCCAAACCCCACACCACCCACCCACCCCAAGGCCCCAGCCATACACCAAACAAAAACACCCCCCGCACCCCAAACCTCAACCCGCCAAACCCCAAACCCCCCCCAACACCACCACCCACCTACCCCCCCCCACAAAGAACCCAAATAAACTATCCCCTTAAAATACCTACCCCAAAAAAGCCCCCCACCCCTATACCGGCACCCCCCCCCCAACCACACCGATAACACCCCCTAATCCAACCATCCACATTACCAAGTACCCAAAACACCGAAAACGCCCAAAACTATCCCACGCACCCACCCGCCCCATCCCAATACCCAACACCAACCTGTGCAAGCTTTACAATATCACACAACCACACATCCCCCCCACACCACCTCCAAAAAACGAGAAACCCCCCTTACCAAACCCTAACTCAAACCCCTTCCCCACACGCCCCTCACCCCCAAACACCCCCCAAACATCTACACCAACCAAACCACCCCACAGACAACCAACCACAAACACACTCCCAGATGCACTCCCACACCCCCCCCAAAAAAGAAACCCCCAACCCCCCCAAACTTCCAACACATCCCAGAATAAAACACCCACAAAACAACCACAAGAATAACCAAACAATCTCAGCCAAAACAAAACCACACTAAGCTCCAGACAACAAACCACCCACACACCGCCCAAAAATACGCACAACAAAAGCCCAAAAAAACCCATACAATCTAAATACACAGACCAGCCAAAAAAAAGCTACGCTCACCAGACAAAACCCCACACAACATACCCAACACACCCAAACGCCACCCACCCAAAACAACTCCACCACAAGAATACCAACCCCCACCCCGCAGATCACAAAAAAATAAATTCCCCCCAGCCCCTACCCCAAAACCTCTCACTCCCCCACCACTAAAAGACCCCCACCCCCAGCCACAATCCCCCCCCCCCCCCATCCAAGACCACCAAAACAAAACTCGAAATAAACACCCCAAACCCACTCTCCAAAAGCCCCCCCCCACTCATAACTCCCAAAAACCCGCCTCCCACCAAAATAAAATCCAAACAAATAAACAACACAATAAACCGAATTACCCACACCCCGCACCAATCCAACCAACCAACGTCCAACAAACCAACTCCACTCCGAACAAGTCTCACGCCACCAGATAAATACCAACCATAAAAAAGATAAGCACCACCACCACCCTCACAGCAGAAACCCGACACACACCCAACAACACACCCCCCCTCCGCACCCCCCCCCACCCACCCAACACACCCACCCCCCAAACCTCCCCCCTCACCCCACCTGCACCCCTATCAGTAAACACACGACCAAACAACAAAACCCGCCCCTGATACACAACCCCCCCTACCACACCCCACAGCCCGACCCCCCAACAACGAAAAACCAACTATCCCCCCCCACCCCCCCACCCAGCTCAAGACAGAGATTATGAACCCAAACAATCCCCCCGTAAATAAAAGCATAACTTAGTAAAATGAACACCAAAAAACCCCACTTCTCCGCACACACAACCCGCCGAAATCCAATCACACCCACCCCGCAAACACACTCAACACAACTCAACCCCATAGCTTCTCCAAGCACACCAAAAACATCACACCAGAAACTACATAACACCGCAAATAAAAGTGCCAACATAAAAAAAAAAAACGATAAAAAAAAACCTGAAAACAAAAACATAACCAAACCCCTTATTTTACAACACAATCCCACGAACCCCCCATAATCCAGATAGTAATAAAAAAAAAACTCTCAACCAAGACTAAAGCTACCTGACGCCGCACACGAACAAAAAATACATCCCACTACGGACTAACAAGAGATTCCAAATAAAACGTCCCCACAAAACCCCCACACCATCTTCCGTCCCAAACCTTCTTCAAACCCGCAAAATCATCATACATTATCAACGTTTAACCACCACATCCACGACCCACACAGATCTTAGTTGGAAAACACCTGTCACACCTACAACCTAACCCAATAACAAAAAATCATAACAATGCGCTCAAATTTCCAACTACCCTACAAACCGTACCAATTAGAATAAGTCACTACAATTTATCCAGCCCAGACCACTCACTCAAAAACGGGACAATAATAAACTCGACTAACACTCCTAGTTTTAAACGAAAATTAATCCACAAAGTTTAACGTATCTGAGCGTTTATATCAAAACACTAGGCATCAATAATAAACCCGTCATTAAATTATTAGAATGATATTTTATTTCAACGGTCTACCATGTCACACTCGTAAATTACTTATCGGGGTCTTTACATTTTACGGTATGAAATAAATATCGAAATAACAATAATTTTTATCGGGGCTTTAGGGCGCTTATTTAAATTTATTTTTTTTATTATTAGTTAGTCTTTATTTTTTTTTAGCTTTATTTTTTGATTTGAGCAAGAAGGAACCTCCTGTAGTATACAACAGCTATTCCATCACGCCTGTGTTTATTTTTCTACGACAAAACCCCTTACAATATACAAACTTTGCAAACAAATACCAGATCTACTCTTCGGATCCAACAGGATGGGCTTTATAATATTTATCCTTTTTAATTAATATCAAGTATGTACTCTTGTAAAACCGTGGAAAATATAAAACCCCCCCCCCCTTACTCGGATACAGATTAACTAAGCCACCTACTAACACACCCACAAACGCGCAGCCCAACGCAACAAAAGAGAACCACCATCCAGACCCAATACCCAACCAAACACCCCAGAATCTCACCTCTTAACTAACCCTCACACACCCCCCCTGTATATACAACAAACGCCACATCAATCCCTACAACCACTCAAACATAATAATATAAAACACTTAAATACTACCCCAACCACCAATCAAAAATCGTCAATCTCTAACAAATTAACAACAAATAAACGAGAAAAATTACCCAAGATTCCAACACACACACCCTCACCGCCCTCCCAACCGCTAATGTCGCCATAATAAACCCACTTTCAAAAAACGACAAACAAATTACAAAACTATAAAAACTATATATCGATCACCAATTAACCCACAATTAACAAAAACACAAACTATCTTCTCATAAAAACCCACACATCATCCAGCACTCATTAAAAACAATACCAGAACAAAAACCCCAACCCCAATACTCCCCCTCAAACCCAACACAAACACCCCCAACCCCCTGTCAAGTGAAACCCCCCCCCCCCAATAAGCAAAACGAGTAATACCAAACAAAACCAACAAAAAAACGCCATGCCGACCACCCGCCCACCTTACAAACCCCGCACCCCCCCCACCGCCGAACCCACTACAACCCCACCCGCATCCCGCCACCCCCCCCCCACCAACCAGCACCCAAGCGCAGCCCCCTAATACCACCACCCACCTAACAAACCTGCTAAAAGCAGTAGAAACTAAAAGACCTAAACAATGACTCTAAGAAACAACAAAAAAAAGAAAACAAGAGAAACCACGCTAACACTCAAATAAAATACCCTAATAACCCTCGCAACCCCCTACACCACCTGAAAGTAAAAACAACAAAAACCAATCAACACAAATTAAGTCGCAAACTCACTCAACCATCCCCGCACCAAAATCCCCCACCATATCGAATTTAGTCACGCAAACACCAAATAATATTCACCTTCAGCAACAAGAAAGACCCACAGCACATACACCGACACAAACAACCAAACCAACCCACCCGTCAAACCCAAAACAAACAAACACCACACCCACCGACCAACAACTCTAAGTGCTCCACCTTACCACTCAACGTACTTCCTAACTAGAGAACCCCCCAGAATCAAAAATCCACCCCCCACCCCGCCCCCCCCCCCCCCCCAGCCCCCCCCCCACCCCGCCAAGAACCACGAACCCCCCCCCCTCACCCCCCCCCCCCCCGCCACCCCCGTCCCACCCCCCCCCCCGACCCTCCCCCTTCACCCCCCCCCCCCGACCCCCCCCCCACCCCGCCTTCTCTCCCCCCCCAGCACCCACCCACACCCACCCCCACAACACCCCCCCCCCCCCCTGCCCCCCCGCCCAACACAACGAAAAAAAAACACCACCCCAAACAACACTCCCCCGCCCCCCAACCCCCCCACCCCCCCCCCAAACTCCCCCCGACCCCCCCCCTCGCCCCCCTCCCCCCCTAACCACCACCCACCCACGCAGCCACCTAAACGCCCCCCCCCCCCCCCCCACCTGCTCTTTGCGTACCCCCAGCACCACCCCCCCACCCCTACCCAACCCCCACCCCCACGCCCGCGACCACCGTGTCCAAGGAAATCTCAAAGGTCAGTTCAGTTGATTGTTGGAAAATATTGTAAAGTGAGATCAGAGGAAAGATTCTGTGGGTTGCGGACATTGAATAAGGAATGGGGAGATGGGTGTTGTCGGGTCGGGTTATAGTTGGATTGTACAAAATCATTAGTGGAAAAAACTTTGCTAGGAGTTGCGTTAGGTGGGACAGAAGGCATATGATATGCACTGTTGGATCGGAAGAGCGGTTGAAATACTTGTTTAAATTAAATATAAAACAACTAAATAATTAATTTATAAAATCATTATACAACAATATATTACAATAATTTTAATAGGGTTCTTTAGTTCTTTATTTCTATATTTCTTTTCTTACTTTCTTGCTTTCTTTTTCCTTCTTCTTTGTCTTTCTTTTTTTCTTCTTCTTTTTCTATTTTTCTTCTATAATTTCTTTTCTTTGTTTCTCTTACCTTTCTTTTTTCTCTTTATTCTTTTTTTTTCTTTTAGAATCTTTTTCTTGATTTTTGTTCTTGTCTTTTATTACTTTACTTTTCTTATCTTTTCCTTTAGATTTGACTTGGGCGAGTTTTTTGACCTCATTTAATTCCTGAGTTTTCCCCTATGTTCATTTATCATTCGGTTTATAATTCTCGAACTATAATTTATTTCGGATTCCTATATAATTGGTTATTAGTATTTTTTGGGGAAACATCATGATATCCGACGCGGAGAGAGTGTTGTTTTGGGTTTGTTTTGGGGTGGTTGGGGGATGTTTGTATCGGTGGTGGGGCGTCGGTTGTATGGGTTGAGGGGGAGTCAAGTTGGGCTTAAGAAAAGAGGAAAATTAGGGTTAAAAATAAAAATAATAAAAAATAAAATAAAAATAAAGAAAAAAAAAAAAAAAGAAAATAAAAAAAAAAAAAAAAAAAAAAAAAAAAAAAAAATAAAAAAAAAAAATAAAGATAATAAAACAAAAAAAAAAATAAAAATAAAAAAAAAAAAAAAAAAAATAAAAAAAAAAAAAACAAATAAAGGGGCTTGCAATAAGAAGTATGAGGGGCTGCTTTTGGTGGAGGCCAGCACTTTGGGGGTGGGGGGTGGGAGGCGGATAGTAATAGATGGATGAAAAAAAAGGAAAAAAAAAAGGAAAAGGGGGAAGTGGAATGATGGGAAATGGTGTGGAGGGACAGGCCCACAGAAATAAGACAGCTTGGATGGTGACTAGCCGACCCTAAAGTTCTCCCGACGGAGATGCGACTGATCACCTGTTCTCGCCGGGTGCGTGACCGCCGCTGAAACAGACTAGAATGTAGAACAGGTGGGGTTTAAGACTAAAATAAACATCGAGAAACTCTAAAAACCTCCATACTACTAAACTTAAATAAGACTGGACTAACTACTGAACTTGGATTAGAGTGAAGGGGAGGCAGAAGTTGCGGAGGAAGAGAGTAACGGCGTTAACGGTGCGAGTTGCAGAGAGACTGAGAAATTTTTGAGAAGGAGGGGACGGAGGTCTTCTGGAAACGGTCCGAATTATTTAGGGAGGCTTTGCTTAACTTAAGGAAAAAAGAAGGGGTGGGGATAAAAAGAGAAGGATTATAATTTTTTTTTTTTTTTAGCTTATTGTAGGATAGTTAGGGAGAAGATAAAAAGAAGACCGCTAAGACGGATGAGGAACTATCAAGACAATTGACGCAAAATCGAGCATGTTTAAAATATGGTGGTAATAGAGGGTAAACATTTAATCAAATATTTATAAAATTAAAAATGATATAATAACAACCAATATTAATTAGAATAAATCGAAACAGCGTCACATAACCCATCACAACCAAATACATCAACCGTTGCCTGCACTTCCTCTGTGAGGACGTAACCACACCTATCTGACCTATATTAATTTAATATTATTATAAATTTTATTTTTTTTTTATATAATATAAAAATAAAAGAAAAATTAATTTAATATTTATAAATAAATTATATTTTATATTTTTTTCTATTTTTAATAAAGATAAAGAATATTAATATATATTT
This sequence comes from Tanacetum coccineum, assembly GCA_026074375.1. Classification (NCBI taxonomy): domain Eukaryota; kingdom Viridiplantae; phylum Streptophyta; class Magnoliopsida; order Asterales; family Asteraceae; genus Tanacetum; species Tanacetum coccineum. The sequence continues at coordinate 63,461 of BQNB010009287.1, read as the reverse complement.
TTAAAATATTTTATTATTTATTATATATATTATATAAATTAATATTTTTAATATTATATAAATTTTTTTTTTTTATAAAAGATATAAGTAATAATATTTATTTAATTAATTATAATTTCTAATAATAATTTTATCTTATTTTTAGACCAATATATTATTATTTTTCTTTTTTTTTTTTTTTTTAAATTTTTATTTTATTTTTTTATTTTATTATTTATTATTATATATTATTATTTAATATTGTATTTTTTTTTTTTTATGTTTTTATTTTTTTTTTTTTTTTTATTTTATTAATTTTTTTTTATTTTTGGATTGGGGCACCGGGTGCCAGGTATAGCAAATCCGTAAATAAGAAATAGGGGGTTGTGGGCAATTGTTTGGGTTGGGAGGTTCGATTATTCATTTTTATGAAAATTTGGTAGTACCTTGTAATTGAAATACCTGTGATTCGATTATGTTTTTATATTTTTTTATTATTATTTTATATTTTTTTTTATTGATTTTTTATTTTCGGGTTACTACTTTCGAAGGAGAGAGCACCTCTCCTCTACTACACTCTACTCTTTGTTGATTGGTTTAGGCATTAGAAAAAGCTATGAGGGTTACGATTAACATTGGTTATGATCCTCACTAAGATAATGTTGAAAAAAATTTGATTTCATGTATCGATTAGAGTGAAGGTTGGTGTGGAGTTTTTTCCATATTTTTTTCTTTTTTTTTCTCTTTCCCTTATTTTATTATTTCATTTTTTTTATCTTTATATATTTTTTTTTTTTATATTTTATTTATCCTTCCAGGATGCAAAAAGTATACCAAAACCTTGAATCCTTAATAGTCTTTCCGAGTTGATTTTCAACTTCATTCTTGAATACCTTAAATGTTTCAAAGAGTTCATGTTTATGTTTAAGTAAATAAACATAACCATAACGACTATAATCATCAGGTAATGAAGTAACTAGCACAATTAATATAAATTAATTAATTATATTTATTGAATTCAAACGCTATCGTATGCGTCTTCAAAGGCCCGAGTCGCATTCCGGACATATATTATTTACGTGTACATTCTTTCAGAATTGCATTCATGTTCGATAGAGTGAAGTTGTGAGTTTTCCATGAAACCTTGAATACATGGATAGATGATAACAGTCATCGGTATGGATTGGTAACAATGAATTGTTAATCTAGTTAGCCTATACCGTCCATGGAAAAAGGTTTTTCCATGTGGTGTCTTTGTGTCATCTTTATAAACCATATATGAAATTGCGAAAACTTGTACGTATGTGTAATGTTGAATACACGAGGCTTAGTAATAGGTTCTAGTTGTTGGGTAATCTTGATGGGTCAAGTCAGGTACATGTATGGTCATAGAGTATGTGAGTCAACCTGATGAGTCATTTGTGTCGGTTTCCCACATACTCCATGACCATACATGTGACCCGTCTTGACCCATATTACCCAACACTAGTCTGGGTGATCTAGTGTGTCAAATGATCTTATAAACCATATGTAACCACTTCAAATTTTCAGCCTATTACTAACCCATTACATCCAATGCGAAAACTCATTCTCAACCTATCATTAAACTTTACTTTCTCACACAACATTAAATTTTCAACCACTTAATCTTCCTCAACGTTCCTTCAATAACCCTTCTTCAACGTTTTTCTCCAATGCAATAACTCTTCTTTTTAGTAATTTTCAAGTTTTTATTGACATTTGCATCGGAGATGCTCTTAGTGACTAACCAAACAATTAAATACGAACTAGCCAGCCAAGTTAGTCCTGTTAGTGTGAACCAAACAATGAAAATATGATTTGTAAATCCGAATCTCAAAGTCATGCCAGAGGCAACACCCAATAAAAAAGGATCTTCAATCTTTGAACCAACTCTTTTTCCATTTAGAAAGGCATATATCAACTTTGCGCCAATTTGATTTGGGGGTTTAGTAGATTCATTGCTATAATATAAATCAAAATTACACATGACAACAGTTTTATGCTTATATGTTGAAAAGAAACCCGGGGTGCAGAAATAAACCATTCTACCACTATCACCAAATAAAGCTATATGTAGTACTGATGAATCTATTCAGTAAGACCACACAAACTGTTAGCGCACGCTGTACATGGGACTCAAACACCTCCAGCCCTGTGTGAAATCTGCTGCTCTGTGGCTTGAGCCTATGTCCTGCAAGTTTCTCAACAAAATCAAAGCCCTTTGTATATGCCAAGAAGCAAGAATAATTTTGTAAGACTAACTGGCACATTAATCTTAATTCGCTTCCTTTGTAGTATATGCCATGAAGCAAGACTAACTGGAACATCAATCTTAACATGTGGTGATGGGATACAATCTTTTGAATGTTGGTATGATCGAGTGCAGGTCTACCGGGCCTGGAATTTAGAATATTAGTTGTATGATAACATTCAATGAGGAGGCAGATGGATATATGTTGGTCATGTCTTTTTATAAAACATTTCACATGATAATATAATCTAATTTTTTGATGATTAACAGAAGCTTCTATTGATTAACAGAAGCTTCTACTGCGGAATTGTGATGCTCCTTAAATAATTTACAGTCAGTTTACTTACATAACTTGCATTCTCTACTTTAGTTGATCTTATATAAGGTCATCAAATTAATATGAAACATGATCTTTAATTTCCATATCTATTAGAGAAGAGTTAAACCTTTCATTTAACCAGTCATAAAAATGTGACACGATCAACCAATTTCCATATGTATCAGAAAAGACTTATATCTGTCACGTTATGCCGAGCTTGTTAACTAATGATATGTAGAAAAGAGGTCGGATTTGTTTTGATTGCTACTCATTTGAACATAACACCAAATCCCACATAACCAAATTATGTAATTGAACTACAAAACTAGCTTTTTATCCATCATTGCAAGTAGCTAGATATATTTCTAATAAAAGGCAAACTATCACATTTACTAGACTATATACAATCTCACTTGTTCCTGCCGAGACTAACCCGCAATCACTTGTTTGATGAGCATTTGCAATCCGGGATTGGTAGGCCAACGGCCCGTTGGTATCATTGCAAGTACATTAACAGATGAACTATATATTTCTATGATAAATAATGAATATAATCCTTTTTTTATTTTTTATTTATTTTATTTATTCTTAAGCTTAAACAACATAGCATGCATGTACAGCTCATGAAACATTTGAGCGAGACCGCACAATTGCGAGCACACACTGCACATTCGACTCGAACTTCTGCAATCCCTGGGTGATATCGGCTGCACTGCTGCATGAGTCTTTCTCCTCCAAGTCTTTTAAGGAAACAGATGCCTCCTCTACATATGCCCAAAAGCAAGAATCCTTAATATGGTCAGCAAGCATGTTTGTTCGACCAATTGCAGTCTTATCTTCAATCGACCACTTCTCTAATAAGTTGAAGTGGTTCGGTCTAGTTGCTATGTAGTTTCTGTGGCCGTTTCTGTAGTGTTGAGCTATGATTAGTGGTTCGAACATACTCATGTATCTGATTCCACTATAAAGCCAGCGTTGGCGCAGTTTAGCACCTTTCTTCTGTGGCATTTTATCATATTCCTGAACAGTCTTATTCCAATATTGGTCCAACCTACGATTCTGTCTCACTATAAGTTGTTTTCTCTCTATTTCATGTCTTGTACTAGCCATTTTGTAGGCATTGTAGTAACCCCCTTTTGAACGATAGGCTTTTATGTACCATTCCATGTACATCATACTAATCTCCATCTCGCTGAGCATCTTTATAGGTTCAGACGTATTCTTTTTCATTCTTATCATCCTTCCTTGTTTCTCCTCTATTTTATTAATCAAATCATTCCAACTATTGTTATTCTGTGTAATCAGCATACCAATTTCCCTGAATTGCAATGTGATTCCTGCCCTCAATGGATTCATGTTGAATTCACCTAAGTTGGAAACCTGACGATACAATACACTCCTTCTTATTGACTTCAAATCATTCCCATAATCATGCATATCCATGTGTTCAGCCCTGGATGGCGCCATCTCGTCTAAAACTGCCAGAATTGAGTCTTGCTCTTCGAAAACTGTGTGTCCGCCTGATTCTGTGCAAAATAGGAAGATACCAAAAGGCTTATATTGGCTATTATATAACGAGAAAAAACTAGCAGAATTATCCGTCTTCGCGACCACATTGAAAAAACATGATTTCCATTGTGGGTATTCGGAGATACCACGTTGGAGAGCTTCATCACCAATGAGGGGAGAGCCGAAAGTTATGCAAATTGGTCTTTTTGAACCCCAATCACCATTTGATTCTTTCACATCTACAACATGTTGCAACCATATAGTGAAAAGAATGGCAATGTATCCTCCTAGAGACCGTCCCGTGATAACCAATGGATCATCTATAAGCTGAAAAAGAAGATGAAGACCCATGTTACACCTAATCCTCATCCCTAGATATGCTAATTAAGAAAGAATTGTAACGCCCCAAAGTGGAAAGTAATGAACTACATAAAAATTACCTGATATTGGAGATCTGCTAGCTCCACAAATAGGTGATCAAACAAGTCAACAGCAGCTTGGTTAATCAAGAATGAAGGGTAGAATTTACTCGAAATGAAGTCAAAGACTTTAAGACTTGTTGATGAAACCATGTCGAATTCACCACTAAGAAACCGAGTTATATAATCAGGCGAACAATGGAAAGCCAAAACTTTTCTCCCGAAAGGATTCGTGGAAATAGTATAAGCACAAGGATTGGTGTGAAACTGATTATCAGTATAAGTCTCCAAAATTGCTTCATATGCATCTGGAATGACATCTATGCTGCCCAGAAAATGGCCCAATTTATATTCACTCCTGAACCTGCAAGTTTTTTGTATCAAAAGAAAAAAGTTAGTTTTGTCAAAAAATAAGGCCAAAAACTGTTTTCTGGATTGCATACTTGTATCAAAAGCTTGATGAAATGAGATTAATAGGATTGTGAATGAATCTTACATGTTTTCGTTCTTCTTAAGTTTTGAGTTATGTGGGAATGTTGGTATATGATCAGGTTGAAAAGTCGTCGTTCAGGAATTGATGTATGTTATCAGGAGGTATTTTCTATTTTGTACCCCTCACGCTTTTTACTTCGCAAAATAATTACAAATATTTGTTTTCTCTTCATCGTCTTTAGTTTTATCTACAGATGAGTGCGGTATCATCATTAGTTTTTCCGGTGCCAGCTGCTATTTTTTTTTAGAACGGCAATTTTTTACTATCTCACAATATTTATATAACAAACTATCTCATATGTTTTAAACAGAGGTTGAAGAGCTTCTCACACAACATGGGTATCATTGAGACACAAGGCCTTTGGTTGCTGCTCATCTCTTTATCTAACTCTTTTGACTTTGTTATCTCAGTTAAGGTGTACAACATTTTTCAACCGCATAAAACATATTTATACTACATATAATGCACAAAGTCATTTTTGAGAATTTTAATGCCCTCAAAACTAAATAAGCATATTGTACAAATAAATTAAACACAAAACTTAAAAATTTAACATACAATTAAACAAACATATTTTACAACCAGATTAAAACATCTTACTCAAAACTATAATAATATTTTTATAATGTACAATTTAAACAAGGTATAACATAATCTAAAGTATAAACTAATTAAACACACTAATTAATGTTACTAAAACACCCCTAAAATAAAAAGTATATGTTATTATACACATTGTACAAACTAATAAAACACAAAAGACTTCATACAATTTATATGCTAACAAGTTGATAGGTTATATAGTTTTGAAGACGGGACCAACGGATTCAACCGGGAACCGGAGTCACCACCGGTCTGGCTAGCCAATAAAAGCCGTCCGAAAACGAACCGGAGAGGACCTGTAGGAACCGATAGAAACCGGGTGAACCGGGCCTCACCGGGATCATTTCCTTTTTATTTTTCCGTTTAAACGTTACATGGTATTTGTCGTCGCAACGCGCGAGTACCCTACTAGTTAATTTCTAATATAGATGTGGTTGATTGATCAAAACAAGTTATTGTTGATTTTCAAAGTCAAAAATCATAGATACTAGTCCAATTATAAGGCTAGTTATGTGTATATAAAGAACAATCAAAGTTAACTACTTAAGGGACTCTTATGCAACTTCCTGAAATCGATGGATTAGATGGCGGATTAGCATTTGAGTATAAGTTGGTGATTTGAGTATAAGCATCATATCTTTGAACCAATATAAGTAGGTGATTCATGTTATAAACAAGCAAAAGAACCCGCGCGTTGCGGCGGAGGTAATTTTTTCCCGAATAATTTTTTTTTACGTTTCGGGGGGGTTTTTTTTTGCCGATGCGTTATGCGGGGCTAATTTTTAATATTTTCTTTTTTTGTATGATTCGGGGAAAAAAATTTGCGTTGGGACGGGCTAATTTTTTCCCGAATATTTTCTTTTTTTGGGACGGTTTTGTAAATTTTTTTACGGGAATTTTTGTGTAAGAAAATCGTAAATAGTTAAAAGGTGAGGGTCCGTTTTATATTTATTTTTTTACTTTGGGCCAGATTTTAGGCTATTTTTGGGTTTTTTTTTGGCTAATTTTTTCCCGGATATTTCCTTTTTTTGTACGATTCGGGAATTTTTTTTTGCGTTGGGACGGGTTAATTTTTTTTTTTTTTTTTTTTTTTTATTTTTTGAGATTTTTTTTTTTTGTGTTTTTTTTTTTTTTTTTTTTTTTTTTTTAATTTTTTTTTTTTTTTTTTTTTTTTTTTTTTTTTTTTTTTTTTTTTTTTAGGGATACCCCGGCAAAAAAAAAAAAAATATTATTTTTTTTTGGGACGGTTTTTCGATATCTTTTTTTATTTTGCCGTTTTAGTGAGAATCCTATATATCCGGCATCAAGTTTTGAGAAGAGGTTCCGAATGAGTGGAAAGCTTTTCACAAGTATGGTTGAAGACATAACTAGTCATTTTCACAAGTATGGTTCGATATCTTTTTTTTTGACCAGATTTTGGGCCACATTTTATGCGAATTTTAGGCTAGTTTGTCGACAAATGTGTATATTAGTAATTTGTTTTTATATGGCTTATGTGTTGGGCCTCATGTTTAAAGTGTTGTTTTTTTTTGCTATATGTTTTGCTATATGGGTTTTTTTTGCTATATGGGTTTTTTTTTAATATAATGGGTTGTACGTTTGTGACCATATCAATTATTTTAAAGTTATTAGGTATCGAAGATGTTGCCGCGGGTTTTTTTTTTCCCTCCTACTTTGTGCATACAAATTTTTAAAATAAAAAAATAAAAACAAATTAATTAAAAAAAAAAACTAAAATCGGGCTGACCCATCTTTTTTTTACTTTGGGCCAGATTTTGGGCCACATTTTATGCGAATTTTAGGCTAGTTTGTCGACAAATGTGTATATTAGTAATAATTTTTTTTATATGGCTTATGTGTTGGGTCTCATGTTTAAAGTGTTGTTGTTTTTTTGCTATATGGGTTTTTTTTAATATAATGGGTTGTACATTTGTGAGCATATCGATTATTTTAAAGTTATTAGGTATCGAAGATGTTTCCGCAGGTATTTTTTATTTGAATAAATCGAAACTTTTGTAATATTTTTTTTCCCTCCTATTTTGTGCATACAAATTTTTAAAAGAAAAAAACAAAAACAAAATAATTTTAAAAATAAAAACTAAAATCAGGCTGGCCCAAAATGAGAGCCCGTTACTGTAGCAAAGTGGCCCACTGTCAAAACGACAGTGGATTTGTCACTGAATGTGTATATTAGTAATTAGATTTGTTAATGCATCTCTATAAGTCGCGTGTTGCTACAGACTTTAATATCTGATTAGTTTTGTTTGATATATATATTTTACAATTTCACAATTTTCTTAAAACTTGATAAGCATAAATCAAAAAGTAAATAACCTTGTAATATACTATATTATTAATACAATGCAAACAGGCGAACGAAAACTTATTTATAAGAATTCCGACAAACTGAGTTTTGATTATGAAACAACCATACGATTTGCAGCACATATATCTGACTAAAATGGACGGTGAACGATTGGAGAGGATTTGCGAGACCGGAAAATACTGAATAACATTGATGATCCCAGCTGAATAGGCATGAAACGTAGATTAGACCACTTGATATGTCATTCATAGCCACTATGTGTGGAAACAGTAGATACAAATGACATGTTAAGTCATTTAACCAACGCTTCACGCCTCGCAATCTGGGAACATCAACGTTTTTTGTAGAACCGTAAAGGGGGTGAATACGGTTTTTTCCACTTCTTCGAAGTTTATGAAACTTCAAGTCTCAAAGGAACCGAGTGGTGGAGTGATCTACTTAGCAATATGAACAATAAGTAGAGAGAGAGAAGACACCACGATATATACTGGTTCGAAATGAGGGGTTTAGACCATTCGTACGTCCATTTGTAAATCCACGACACCTATACTATTCACCAGTATAATCCTTATGATGGACTATAAATCGTATTACAACTTCGCTCCACCAATATGCACTAAGATCGGCGCTCACTGAGAAGAGTTACTCCCTACGGTTACCTCGGAACCACCCCTAAGAACCCGTGATTCGACTTACTCCTAGGATCATTAAGATCAACTAGGACCACTAAGAACTTCCTCTTGGAAGTATACCAAAATCCCACTAGAATACCTAATGATCTAGGCTTGATCACTAAGATACAAGACTTCTCTTACAACCAAATTGAATAAAAGCGGATTGTTTAAATCAAGCCCTAACCTAACCTAGAGATTCGATTCTAATAGAAAGGGTATAAGAAATAAGACCATCGACTAGTAACACATAAGTGTGTATTAGGTACTTGTGTGTCTCTCTTGCGGAGATATGTTCTCTTCAATAGAATGATAGAATGAGAATAATAGAACACAAGTGGTATTAGACTTAGAGGATATGAGAAGATAAAAGAGAGGGAAAAAAGAATGGCAAGAGGTGAAGAATACAAGAGCCAAGAGGGGTATTTATAGGCCAAGAACCCAAAGATGGGAAAATGCAATTCGAGCCTGGCGTGCAGCCCACATGCCTGCGCGTGGCCAGCGCGCCAGAAGCCTGATGCCATTTTTTGGGTTTTTGGCGTTTTAACTACCCGTTCTTGCTAAACCCCTAATTGTACTTCACGCTTTAACCTTTCCATTATTCTTACACTCAAGGTCAGCCAACTCAAATAGCCATTTGATAAAAACATTTGTGAAGTGTTTAAAAGAAGTTTTGGGGATGTTTGTCCGATTTTAAGGAGATAGAAATAAACCATTGGACAAAAGGTATATTGGGTATTCCTCATGTGTACATGGACTAGTTAGAAACTGACCATGGTTGAGTGAGTGAGTTGGCATGGTTAAGAGAGAAAGAATATGCTAAAGAATATTCCAAACTTCGAGAGAAAGGGTAGATGTTGTGGGGAGAAAATTTTGAATTTCAAATTCAAATTGTAATAAGTGAGTTGTGTGTGAGTTGTCATGATGTGATGGTTTCGAGCCTCTATTTTAAATTCAAATTTGAAATTTGAACGTTAGGATAAGGAGGTGACTAGGATATGAGTTGGAAGTAATGTGAAGGTTTGGAGCCTAAAGATTAAATTCAAATTTGAAATTTAGGATAACTTTTCTCAGAAACCATTTCTGCAGTCTCTTGTTCTTCATCAATAACATGATAAGGATAGTCCATAGCACTATCTTATTGGAACAAATCAGCATCCATAAGTGTCTCCTGCACTTTCTCATGAATATCACCAGCATGCTGCAATTTCTCATGAATATCACCAGGAGTCTGTTCATGTACACCATCAACATTATCATGTTCAGTTGCCACATTATGGATCTCTATATCAGATCCTTCGAGTAGATTGATAAAACTAAATGGATTGCCCATTGGTACGTCATTATCACAATATAAGTATCTTACATTCTCATCATTCGTAGGTTCAACTACTGGTCAAACATTATAAGTTGAAGCATGATTTGAAGTGTCAACATGTTCATCCTCTTTACCCATATCAGGCCACTCTAACATTAACAACCTTGATTCTTTTACACTTCTAGAAACAACCTCTTCTTTACCCATACCAGGCCACTCTATCATCAACAATCTTGAGTCTTTTCCACTACTGAAACACCATTATCTTCAACAATCTCCTCAATAACTATGACATTTCCTACACGTTTGCTATGACTTTTACTAACAACCAACGACTCCCCTAAATGTAGTTCTACCAATGACACACCAATTTCTATATAAACCTATATTTCTTTACAACCATGAGACATAATTCATAATTTTATGACATCATGCTTCAAATCCGGCCATTAACTGAACCAAACCATCATCCAAAGACATCCCATGGATCCTAAAATGGGTGAACAATATCTGATTATTATCCCCTAAACCTAGTTCCTTAAGCATCCCAAACAATTCATAAAGGGAGAACATATCAGAATCTACTGAGTCAACATAATCTAACAGAGCAAACGTATACCGTCTTTCAGATGGTTTGGAAAACACACCATTATGGTAGATTTTGATGATGAGCAGGTTCGGATAAGTGTCTGAACAAAAAACACAATAAAATGAAAAAAAATCAAAATCAAAATATGCAATTGAATTTTGAAATTCAACGTAAGTTGCTTCACACTCTGCATGTTCATAAACGTAACCTCAAAAGCAACAAAATCATAAAAATCAATAAGAAACAATGCTTACCACAAAGGACACCAATATTAAAAATCGGATCATTATGAGCTCGAATCTACCAAAATTAAAGTCTAACCATTATGATTTAGTGATTTTGTTGTTGATTTGCATAAATCAAGGGTTAATTTGAAATGGGATACTGTATTCATGTTTAGAACAATTAGGAGGTGAAAAAGAGTGTTATTGGGAATGTAAACTATGATGTGCCAGTGGGGTAGCTGTAATTGGGTGGGATATGTAAAATGACGAAATTGGCCTTGCGTGCATGGCACGTTAGTCCTTTTTTATTTAACGGAGAAAATTGACGACCTTTAGAGATAGGGACACGGTGTGACAACTGAAAATTTTGGGTTAACATTTATTCCATAAAGTTTAACGTTTTATTTAAACAAGTAAATACTAGACTTTATGTATAACCGGTAGGTTATCCCGCGTATAACGAGAAACATCTTTAAATGTATTCCGTCACTAGACTAAGTTTAGTCTACGTTATGCAAGCATATTAATATCCTTTTGAGCATGATTTTATAATCATATTCATTCGGTTTTACCAATTTTACGTTAGTCTTCCAATTCTTGCATTTCACTTCATGCATGCATGCACAACATATCCAGCACAATTCACCACATGGTTAGCTTTAACAACTAGCTAGTTACCTTCACTATTTCCCCTATAAATAAGACCCCTTTTACCCTCATTTTACACACACTTAAACACTCTGAATCTCAGACATTTCAAGAATTATTCAAGCAAGGATGAAGTCTTTATAAGGGTTGATAAGGAATCGCTAGGGTTTTGTATTGAAAATTAGGGTTTTCTAAGCTTCGGGTTGGCTTTTAGCACACTTCACTGCCATTATAAGCATCATAATTTCATGTAAGTGTCTCACGTAACTTATTTTACTCTTATTTAACTTATCATGCATCATTTACATATCATCACTATAGATTTGTTGTGTTATAAGTCGATTTAAACTTTGTTGTAAAGTATATTAAATCTGTCCAAAAAATGGGTCTCCTTGTGAGCTTGTTTTGACCATGTTATTAAACACTTTTGGCAAATTTCTTTTAACCACTAGATACTCGTATGTCTTAGGAAGATTTCTACATAGGTTTGATGAATTATGGAGTTCGTTTGGTATTTTAAATAAAATGTACAAAAGAAGTTGTCAATCAGCTATAGCTGATTACAAACGTGTCTTGCAACAGTTTATGGGTGCCTTAAACTTTGAATCTAGGAGTGTAATCATAATGGTTGGAAATATAAGACATAGGGCTAAGTCTAAGGTTGAAAGAGGTTAAGAATTGAGTGAGTTATGGTCGTTTGAAATCGGATAAAATTTCTGGATAACCCACTATTTTCAGCTTTAGTATAAAAGTGTTGTTTACTTGTTTATCTAAGGGTTTTCACATGTGAAGTCTTATAAAACTCTAACATAATGTCTATATAGGTGATAGAACTTTCTAAATCTCATATGCATATAGAACATATCGTTGTGTTCCTAAGGCGTCCTATTGAATTAGGTCGCGATTAGGACATATTGTTTCATTCAAGCTCGCGTACTTTATTTCCGTTATCACTACTTGTTGAGGTGAGTTTCATAGCCTCTATTTTACTTGTTTAATACTCGTTTTGAACTACTTTTGGGTGAGAATACATGCTCCTTTATTTTAATGGTTTCTAAATCAATACTAAATCTCTCAGGACTTTATGAGTGATACACTGGTCTTATTTATTTTTCAATACATTGTGAGTGATATAATAGTCTCAAGACATTCTAAGTGATACAATGGTCTCATTTATTTTCAAGACATTATGAGTGATACAATGGTCTCAAAACATTATGAGTGATACAATGGCTCAAGAAATTATGATTGATACAATGGTCTCAAGACATTGTGAGTGATAATGGTCTCATTTATTTTCAAGACATTGTGAATGATATAATGGTCTCAAGGCATTGTGAGTGATACAATGGTCTCAATACATTGTGAGTGATACAATGGTCTCATTTATTTCCAAGACATTATGAGTGATACAATGGTCTCTAAAACTTTTCATGACATTGTGATTGATACAATGATCACTAAATCTTTTGGTCCACATTAGTATTTACTTAACGTTATACCTATGAACTCACCAACTTAACGTTGACCCGTTTTAGCATGTTATTCTCAGTTCCTTAGGTGCACACATCATGGTTTGTGTTTGGAGCATCATTCAAGAGTCACATTTTACGGTCTTATCATGTTGAAGATTTCTTGCATTACTATAACGTTTGGTTGTGTATTAAAAACTTCTTTATTTATGTTGTGAACTCTTCAAACATTGTCTTTTTGTTAAAACTTTTAATGAAATCAAACGTTCATTTTCAAATGACTCATATAAAGGTCGTTCGATATAATTTGTGACTTTGTGCTATGAAAGTCATGCCGCATTATCTCCCGCTATGATTTTGGGGGTGTGACACACCGAATGCAAAGAAACAGTGTTTTTGAGGGACACGCAGTGCAAAAAATCTTAATGGGGACAAAAATTGCAATTTTGACGAACCACAGGAACATTTTTTGCACTTTACTCTAAAAACAATTATACCATGTATATTAATTTATCAAAATAAAAATTGTTTTAACATCCCATTATCCAAATACTAAAATAAGATCAATGCATGATGATCCTAGTTGAAAACTTATGTTGTTAGTCACGACGATCGCACTTGTTGTTAAAGCATATGTTCCATGAACAAATCAACTAGGTTATGATCTTGTGGAACTTTGAGAATACGTATTTCAAATTCACAAAAGGTAAAAGTTTTGAATATTACGATGATTTTCATTTTGTACGTATGCACTCAATAACAAATATCACTTATAGGAGTATTGACACGCTACATTCCATAAGGTATATGACATCAACAAAACACCTATTTGAGACATCATCTCAACAGCTTCTCAAAGTGGAAAGTATTCTTATTCTTTCAATGTTATAATACCACTATGCTTTTAGCCAAGCATGTGTAGTCAGCAATGTCATCATCCATGATGAAAAACATGTTAAGACTAGGATTGAGTATCATCTTAATCAAAACAAGCACTAGTGTATATAACAATCACTATGCTTAAATCCGTAAATGATGAACACTTCTTTGGTAATGTTTGGATCTCACATGAACACAAGGTTTGTTGACTATGATAATTGCGTCATGATTTTCGCAGTGTATATCCATATTCTCTTTATTACTAGGATTACTCTAAGCCTAGGAATGAATTCCTAACCCAAACATATTCCGTTAGAATGTTCCTTTTAATAGTTATATAATGACTTTCACTTAGATACCAATATTGTCAATTCATCTTGCACTCATGCAAATGATACAACTATCCATACACAATATGATGTACATAATGAATCCTTTAGTTAGACTTAAACATATTCCTTTAGAACATCTGGTGTTTCGTCTTTGGATCTCAAGAAGTGAGTCCAAGTATATCTAGAGTAATCATCAACAATTACAAGAACATATTTCTTTCCATTAATAATTTCTATCATCATTGGACCGCACAAGTCCATGTGAAGAAGTTGTAACTGTCCTTTTGAGCTTGGGGTTGTTTTAGT
>BQNB010009287.1:13775-45306 GCA_026074375.1 Tanacetum coccineum | reverse complement strand
GATTTCCTTGAAATTGATATAACATTTGTCCCATAATTGCATCACAATGAAAAGCTTAAAAACAACCCAACGAGATTTGATCATTTGTATGTAAGTAGAAATCCATAAATGAAATCTTGACAATTTTAGACTCCAGTGCACATCAAGTAAGCTAAGCATCTAATTCACCTGATAAAAAGATGCTTAAAAAGTGTCAACATTAAAGTTGGTGAGTTCATAGGTTTCTGTAAGTATAAATGTTGAACCAAAGTTCTGTAAAGTATGTGTGACCGTTTCAAACCTTGTATGTTCCCCAAAATGTATGTATGAATGTCATAATTCAAAGAGTTATAAAATATGCATGACCATTTCAATCCTCAAATAGTAAAAAAACGTATGTATAGTTGGACCACCATTAATCAAAGTATGTATTGCCACTTTATTCAAGGCAACGTAAATATTCCTGTGTGTATAAAACAATGATTACGATTACTCTAAGTGCATGAAATCATTGCGTAGACCTAATTGTATGCCACTTTATTCAAGGCACCATAAGTGTTAAATGTTGTGCTCCGACATGCTATAACGTTCGTTTGCCTAGTGATAGCTAATCACCCGAACGGGGCTGTCCCACCCGAATAGATCTATTTTATAACATTCACGCTCACCCTCCAGGTAATTCACAGTTCATGCAACCTAAGCTAATCCGTAATCATTCGAGTAAAGGTATAGTTGTTGCGTCCATAAGTAAAAACCAATATTGTATCTCACCGTGAGATATGCATATGAGTGTATAACCAAGTTATAGCGAGTGTTCACGCCCAAATATTTAACCAAGTATTGTATCTCATCGCGAGATATATAAATAAGTATGTAAACCAATATGTAATCAACCATGTAAACGCATTTGTAAACAAGCATGTTCTCAGCCCAAAAATATATGTAAAACAAGTAAAACATGGGGCTATAAACTCACATCGATGTTGTAGAACGATTGACAGAACTGCACATATTAAGCACAGCACAAACGGAAAACCGGAACGGCTCGATCAAGAAGTTGCGATTTATCTTAACGGCTAAGTCTCACTAGCCTAGGATAATGTACTTGGGTTTTCCGATGGATAGTTACATCAACGCGACACGTTGATAAAGATTTAGATTTCCATGTTGTAATAGTTTGGTGGTTGGTTAAATAAAATAAATCGAAAGTAAACGCAAAGTGTGTAATATATTCCGTATATATTACATATGAAGAATAAACAATTATATAACTCATACCGTGAATTATATAACAAAGAAACCAATTTAATAAATAATCGAGGTATATAATACATTGCAAGTATTATATAAAGAACGTGAGGAAAATAATTGAAACAAAATAATTCGACACGTTTTCAGAAATCACCATATAAGACAATAAAGAATCCTTGTTATAAAAGTAACGCACGTTTTATAGTTGAGAATTATGTAAACGATGTTTTCAAAGCTTTTACAAAAGTTATGACTTTATCTTCTAGTCGGGAATTATAAAATAATATTTTATCATTTAGTATATTGTTTCCTTGACGGGTTTTAGTTAAAATAGTTGTCCTATCTATAAAAGTATAGTTCCCGTTTGTTCATCCGTTTATTGTATAATTACAAATCAACAATCTTAAGACTATATAACTTCGTCTTTTATCGGTTTTTCTAAGATAATAAGAATTATAATGAAATTTATTAAGTATAGAACTTTTTATAAATTTTGGCATAAACTATTCGTTTATACGACGTTTCCCATATTTATAAAATCTAGTGTTTTCCACTTTCCAAACAACCCGTGTTGCAAAATATCTACGTTTCAATTTATATCTAACTAGACAAATTATTAAATAGCACATTTATTTAACCAATTTAAACAACCATTAGATTCGGTTTTATATATATATAATCTTATTAATTTTATTAATCGATTTATATTAACCAAACGCACCCTAATGGTTTTCCTGCTCACCAAAACGCACCCTTATGGTGTTCCAGTTAACCCAAACGCACCCTTATGGTGTTCCAGTTAACCCAAACGCACTCCTCGCTGTTAAACAGCCAACCAAACGCACCCTTTGGTGCTTTACAGCCAACCAAACGCACCCATATGTATTTCTGTTAACCCAAACACACCCCTTGGGTGTTTCCTGCTATCCCAAACGCACCCTTATGTATTTCTATATCAACCAAACGCGCCCTAGTTGTTTTTCTACTAAACCAAACGCACCCTAAGCTGTTTACAACAGCCAAACGCACCCTAATGGCTGCCAAACGCACCCTTGCTGCGTTATAACAAAACCAACGCACCCTAATCTTGATATAGACCAAAACGCACCCTTTCGGTGAAAGCCAAACGCACCCGTGGTGCTGTTTTAATAACCAAACGCACCCTATGGTGGCTATCAAAATCAAACGCACCCTTTTGGTGCGGTAATTAAACCCAACGCACCCTTTTTGGGGCTGAGCGAGACCAAACGCACCCTTTTTGGGGCTGAGCGAAACCAAACGCACCTTATGGTGGTTGTTGCAGCCATGGTGTGGTGAGGCGGCTGCTGCTACCGTCGTGGTAGTGGTGGCTGCCGTTGTAAGGTGGTTGTGGGGTGACGATGGTGTTGTGGTGTCGGCGGTGGTGTTGGTTGTGGTGGCGGCAGCGGTGGTTAGTGGTGGAGATGGCGCGTGGCGGCGAGTGAGGTAGTAGATCGGGTAGATCGGAAGTAGATCTACACATTTGTATATTTGTGAGGTGGCGGCCAGCGGCGGCGACGGTGGCCGGAGGGTGGCCGGAAATGGCGCCGGAAAAAGGGAGGAGGAGAGATGAGTGTATGTGTGTGTGTTATATAAAAATGAAAAAAAAACTAATAGCTTTTATATATATATTAAAAGTTATAAAGGAAAGTGACAAGTGTTTAATAGTTTAGGGTTAGTGTTGTAAATATAACCACAGGGACCATAAGTGTAAATTTTGGTAAATAATGGTTCGAGGCATGTTTAAGCTAGTTAACTGATGTTTC
Organism: Tanacetum coccineum; assembly: GCA_026074375.1. Lineage (NCBI taxonomy): Eukaryota > Viridiplantae > Streptophyta > Magnoliopsida > Asterales > Asteraceae > Tanacetum > Tanacetum coccineum. The sequence continues at coordinate 42,292 of BQNB010009287.1, read as the reverse complement.
AAAAAGCGAAACTTGCGCCATTGTGTTCCAAATAATTTTTCCACTAAAAATGAGTATTTACTCGACTATTATTTTATAAATGTTTTTATAAAATATATTTAAATTGTTTATTATTTATTTGTGTATCGCGGATAAACTTTATCCGTAAAATAAACTTTAACTTAAATCTTCGTGTTTTTAATAAACGTTTTTGAAATAAAATGTTCAATAATTTATTAAATATTTTTATTTAATAAAAAGTGATAATTAAATATAAATTTAATTATTTTTGTGCCAGTACGCGTTGTTCTCGTTTCTAAGATTTTGCGAGGGTGTTTCGATCATTTTCTGCTTGTTTTCGGGTCTCGGTCAAAACTAAAAAGTTGTCCAGAATGTCGTTTTACATCAAATTGCTTTAGAGTCCGAGTCGTGAAAGTGTGATTTAGCGAGTCGTTTTTGATAAGTCAACTTAGGAATAATATATATTTTCTCGTTTTCAAGTCAAATAAGTTTAAAAATAAATTTGTACTCGAGGTATGTAATAATAAATATGATTTATTATTAAAATATGTTCCGAAAATTTTACCGGTTACGCGGTAATCGTTTTTATGCGATAATAAGACGTCAAAAGTCAAAAAGTCAAGTCAGACCCAAAAAGTCAAAGGGTAGCATAGTCATTTGAAATTCCGAAAATTGCCAGTTGTTACAGTACCTACCCCTTAAAGAAATCTCGTCCCGAGATTTAATTTGTGTTAACCGATTGTGTGACTAAGAAAAGATTTAAGATATAATAAACCAGTTCTAAACGTGACGCTAATAACTTTATTCAGCAAAATTCGGTGTTTCGACTCAATATACAAAAAAAATTGGCTAGGTTTGACCAGGATATTTAATCCATCAAAATAGGTATCTCAAAAATACTTGTTCCCAACTCCTTCAGAACCCTTCATTTAAATAATGTTCTCATTACACCTAATATTGTAAAAAAATTAATCTCGGTTCTTCAATTTGTTCGTGACAATAAATGTACCGTTGAGTTTGATGAGTTTGGTTTTTTTGTAAAGGATTTCTGGACCCGTCAAATTCTACTCTGATGTGACAGCACGGGTGATCTGTATCTCGTCACCAACCCGACCACGCCTCAAGCTTTTTTTGTTAGTCAGCATACGTGGCACCAACGTCTTGGTCTTCTTTTTTTTTTTTTTTTTTTTTTATTTTAGGATGTATGTTTTAACGTTCTTTAGTTTTTAATAATTTCATTTCATGTAATAAGACTAAGTCTCCCGTGCTTTGTCATGCTTGTCAGCTTGGCAAGCAAGTGCGACTTCCTTTTTCGCTTTCTGAGACAATTGTTAAGTCTCCTTTTGATATTATTCATTCGGATTTATGGACCTTTCCACTTTCAAGTATTACGGGTATTAAATATTATGTCTTGTTTTTAGATCATTTTCACCTTATTTATGGGTGTATCCATTACGTAATAAGTCTGATGCCTTGTCTAAATTTGTTCATTTCCGTGCTTTTGTTAAGAATCCTAATTTAATTTGACAATTTTAATCTTTTTCAATGGTGATGATGGGGGTGAGTTTTTTACAAGCCCTACACAAATTATTCCTATAATGGTTTTCCATTCTCTTTTCTTGTCCTATGAATGTACCACAAAAATGGCAAGTCTGAGCGAATGATTCATACCATTAACAACCTCATTCGAACCCTTTTATTTCAAGCACATTTACCACCGACTTTTTGGGTCGAAGCCCTCCATATGGCCTCCTATCTTTTAAACATTTTACCTTCCACCGCCATACACAATGAGATTCCTCACACTCGCCTTTACAAGACCACATCCAACTATACAGATCTTTGTGTTTTTGGTTGCCTTTGTTACCATCACATACACACTAATCATAAGCTTGAACCACGTGCCACACCGGCTATTTTTCTCGGGTACCCCATAAACCATTGCGGATAACGGTGTCTAGATCTAAACACAAACAAGATAATCCTTTCTCGTCATGTTACCTTTGATGAGACAGTATTTCCTTACGGATCTATGACTCCGACTTCATCACCCTCATACACTTTTCTAGACACCTCCCCTAACCTTATTCAACAACAATTATTAACTAAACCTATTCACCATCCTTCGCCCACTCCCACTGTTGTCAATCCATACGACCCATTACAAACTCCGCAGCCCAATACCACCAATGGCCCAACAGCTCTTCCGTCACCTGTTGCTGCCCGCGGCTCCATATAACATAATCATCCCGCTACTTCACCAAGCCCACAGCCATCTCCAAACCCACCAGATCATAACCAGTCAACTACTCCAGTTCAACCGACCCAGAACACAAATCCTAATCCCGTGTCAACTCACCCCATGGTCACTCGCTTTCGTGTTGGTTCTAACCGACTACTCAATGTTTTACATTAAATGTGTCTACTATTTCACCACTTCCAAAATCTTGCACCCATTCATTTCATGACCCCAATTGGCATAGTGCTATGATAGATGAATATAATGCATTAATTAAAAATATTACTTGGATTCTTGTGCCTCGACCACAGGACGCGAACATTGTTCGTTCTATGTGGCTCTTTCGACACAAACATAATGCAGATGGTAGTCTTAGCCGCTACAAGGCTCGCCTTGTGGCGAATGGCAGTACACAACTTACAGGTATTGATGTGGATGAGACTTTTAGCCCGGTTGTAAAACCGGATACTATTTGTACGGTTCTGAGTCTTGCTATTTCTTGACATTGGCATGTTCATCAGCTTGATGTCAAGAATGCATTTCTTTATGGTTATTTATCTGAGATCGTTTATATGCATCAGCCTCCTGGCTTTCAGGATCCTCGCCATCTGGATCATGTTTGTCTTTTGCAAAGATCATTGTATGGGCTTAGACAGGCTCTTAGGGATTGGTTTCAGAGGTTTGCTGCTTATGCTGCTCGTGTTGGGTTTCACCACAGTCGGTGTGACTCCTCACTTTTTATTTATCGACACAGATCGGATACTGCTTATTTATTGTTATATGTTGATGATATAGTCTTGACTGCATCTTCATCCACACTTCTACAACATGTTATTGGTTCTTTGTATGCGGAGTTTTCCATGACTGATCTTGGCCCTCTTAATTATTTTTTGGGCATTTATGTGACACGTAATACTTCGGGGATGTTTCTTTCTCAATCAAAGTATGCTACTAAGGTTCTTGAGCGTGCTAATATGCTCGCTTGTAACCCTTGTCAAACTCCTATTGACACATACACCAAACTTGCAGCTGATGGTGATCCAGTTTCTGACCCCACTTTATATCGCAGTCTTGCGGGTGCTCTACAGTATCTTACGTTTACTAGACCAGATGTATCTTATGCCGTTCAGTAGGTTTGTCTTTTTATGCATGATCCTCGGGAGCCGCATTTCTTTGCTCTTAAGAGGATCTTACGTTATGTTAGGGGGACCTTGGACTAAGAATTACAACTTTATTCCTTCTCGACATCCTCTTTGGTGGCATATTCAGATGCAGATTGGGCTGGTTGTCCTACTACACGCCGGTCTACTTCAGGTTATTTTGTTTTTCTTGGCAACAATCTTCTATCTTTGTCTTCTAAGCGTTAGTTTACACGCTCTCGATCAAGTGCTGAAGCTGAGTATAGGGGAGTTGCTAATGCAGTTGCTGAGACTTATTGGTTACGCAATCTATTACGTGAGCTTTATACACCACTCTCGACTGCTACGATTGTATACAGTGATAATGTGAGTGCTGTCTATCTCTCCTCTAATCCCGTGCAACATCAACGCACGAAACACATTGAGATTGACATTCACTTTGTTCGTGATTTGGTGACTACCGATCATGTACGCGTTCTTCATGTTCCATCCCGCTATCAATATGCAGACATCTTCACCAAAGGCTTACTTACTGCTTTATTTGATGAGTTTCGCTCCAGCTTGAGTGTTCGTTCCTCGCCCGCTTAAACTGCGGGGGGCTGTTAGTGGATCATTATTATGGGCTTAGCCCACTTGTATGTTTCTTATATATTCATGTATTTTAAACTTATTCAGCAATGAATGACAAACACATATTCGGTTTACACATCTAAGTCATCATCCACCAAGGGTGATGTCTTAGAGGTTGGAGGGTTTCATCGAATGTCACATTGAGTGATTCTTCGACTTTCCTAGTATGTTTGTTAAGGATGATGTATGCTTTACTATTTTGCGAGTAACCTAAAAAGATATCTTCGTATGACTTTGGGTCAAACTTTGTAAGGTAGTCTCTAGCGTTTAAAATGAAGCACTTGCTTCTAAACACTCTAAAGTAATCTAGAGTATGTTTCCTACCTTTTAAGAGTTCATAAGGTGTTTTTCCTAAGATGGATCTAATTAGGATTGGTTGAGAATGTATGTTGAAGTGTCTACTATGTTACACCAAAACTTTTGTGGTAACGATTGCACATTTAACATAGTCCTACTCATTTCTTGAAGTGTCCTATTTTTCCTTTCAACCACGCCATTTGATTGAGGAGTGCGTGGAGCTAAGAAGTTATGTGTAATTCCATTGGCATTACAAAACTCTCCAAATTGAACCTCATTATCAAATTTCCTACCGTGGTCGGTTCTTATTAACACTATTGTACATCCTACATGGTTTTGAAAATATTTTGAATTGATCGAAGGCTTTGGTTTTGTCCTTAAGGAATCTAGTCCAAGTATACCTAGAGTAGTCATCTACTATGACTAAGGTGTAGTGGTTTCCTCCATAACTCCGTACGGCGGATAGACAGAAGAGATCCATATAAAGGAGTTCTAAGCATCTAGTTGTTGAGACTATATTCTTAGCCTTGTGACTAGCGTGAGCTTGTTTTCCAATTTTGCAAGCATCACAGAAGTGTTATTCAAACTTAAGCTTAGGTAAGTTTCTAACTAATTCCTTAGATTCTAACGATTGAATAAGACGCATATTTGTGTGACCTAATCTCCTATGCCACAACATGGAATTTTCATCAATCGTTGCTAGACAAATTTGGTCTTTAGGCTTATTTCCTAATTTCATCACATATAAGCTTTTCTTCCTAATACCTCTACCTATGACCTTACCATCCTTAGTGATTTCACTATCATGTTCAGAGAATGTTACTCTACACTTATTATCACATATTTGTCCTATACTTAACAAGTTAAATCTTAAGTTATCTACATGTTCTACATTATCTATTTTTAGAGAGTCATTTGAAACCGTACCTTTGCCAATGATGTTACCGCGAATATTGATACCAAAAATAACATTACCTCCCTTGTATGCCTTGTAGCTTGAGAAGAGCTTTCGGTTACCCGTCATATGTTTGGAACATCCGCTATCCTTTATCCACTCATCAGGTTCCATGTCGACTTCAAGGCATATTTGATGCTTGAGCCACGAGACATGTTTCATTTTTGACCTTCTCATCATCTTCTTCACCGCTATCACTCCAAGAACCTTCAACAAAAGCTCTTTAGTTCTTGTCTTTCGGTGGTTTTGGACATTCTCCAATAAGATGATTCGGGTCGCCGCATATAAAGCATTTTCTATCACTTTTACCATTCTTGTCATCACGACTTCTTTGGAATGTCTTTTTGTCATTCCGAGGTTGTCTCACAAATCTACCTCTTCTCTTAAAGAACTTCTTGAAGTCTCTTACTGCCATGGCGTACTCTTCGTCTTCACTTCTAGAAGTCGAACACTCTTCATCACTAGACTCTTTCTTAGCCTTTAAAGCAAGAGATTTCCTTCTAACTTTTGCTTTGACTATTTCATAATCTTTCTTGATGATCATTTTGTGAACTTTGAGGTTCCCGATAAGTTCATCAAGTGATAGTGACGTTAAGTCTTTTGACTCTTCAATCGCCGGGGGTCGCCCATATTTATAGGACCTCTATCAGAGGACGCCTTTTTCTGGGCTTTCACAAATTTTATTTCTTTAGATCCACTAGATGATGCTTCAAATGAATTAAACCCTAAACCTAACTTTTCTCTAGAGGGTTTTTGATTATTTAGCATTTTATTTAAGCAATGTGTGCTTTTTTCAAACTTGGTTAGTTTAAGAGCTTCCTCTTTAAGCTTTTCATTTTCAATTTTAAGCATATGACATTTTACACATTCGGGATCAACTCCTTTGTTTTTCTCGAGTGTAAAGACCTTTTCTTTTAGAATACCAATTTCCTTTTCTAAACTAGTTCTAGCGGCTTTTAATCTTTTGTTTTTAGTGATTATCTTTAAACTTATTTTGCACAGTTTATCATATTCATTATCTAATAGTAAATCATCTATTGATGAGTTTTCATCACTAAAGTAAGAGGATTCGGAACATACCTTACTTGATGCTTGAGCTACGAGACACGTTTCGTTTTTGACCTTCTCGTTATCTTCTTCACCGCTATCACTCCAAGAACCTCCGACACAAGCTTTTTGGTTCTTGTCTTTCGGTGGCTTTGGACATTCTCCAATAAGATGATTCGGGTCGCCGCATCTAAATCATTTTCTATCACTTTTACTGTTTTTGTCATCTCGGCTTCTTTGGAACGCCTTTTTGTCATTCCGAGGTTGTTTCATGAATCTTCCTTTTCTTTTGAAGAACTTCTTGAAGTCTCTTACCGCCATGGCGTACTCTTCGTCTTCACACTTACGGATGGAACAACTTTCTATTTCTAGATTCAATTTCCTAGCCTTTAAAGCAAGAGATTTCCTTTCAACTTTTTCTTTGACTATTTCGGAATCTTTCTTAATGATCATTTCGTGAACCTTGAGGTTCCCGATAAGTTCATCAAGAGATAGTGACGTTAAGTCTTTCGACTCTTCAATCGCCGTGACCTTTGCTCTCCATTTAAGATGTAGAGCCCTAAGAAACTTCCTAACATAGTTCTTGCTAGAATAACCTTCATCAAGAGCTTTTAGACTAGTAATAATAGTATTAAATCTAGCAAAAGCACTATCTATAGATTCGTCTTTAGAAATGACGAATTGTTCATATTGTTGAACCAAAAGGTCGATCTTATTATCTTTGACTTGACTATTACCTTGGTGGGTGATTAACAATGTTTTCCAAATTTCTTTTGCCGTATTACACATGAAAATTCTTTCATATTCTTTTCTAGGCAAAGCATTATAAATAACCATTTTAGCTTCGTTATTTTTCGCAAGTCTCTTTTTAAGGTCATCACTTTGGTTTCAAAAGGGATAACCTCATCTAATTTGGTTTTTGGATTTTGTTCAATGGGTTGAAAATCGTCGTTGGTAATAACATTCCAAAGATCTAGATCTTTTGATTTAACATATGTCTCGAATCTATTTTTCTAATAAATAAAACTATCACTTTCAAAAAGTGGTGTCATTTGCATAGTGTGCCTTCTTGGATATTTGTCGGAATCCATAGATCGATACAAGGCTTTAATACAATATATTTTAAAATTCTTGAGTTACCTTGGTCCTGAATTACCCATTGTGGAAAACTGAAAGAGGGGTTGAATAGTTTACAGGTTTGTTTTCGTTTTAAAAGTTTGCTTTCAAAATATTTAGATTCGAGTTGTATGTTTAACCAATTCACAATATGAACAAACAAATATAACAATCTAAACTAAAGCTAAATAAAAATGACAATAATATGAAGAGATAATGAAAGGAACAATCAAAACCAAGACGCCATGGATTTTATAGTGGTTCTGGCTACGAAGCACATACTTCGCCTACTCAACTCCCGAGTAGCCTAATACGAGATTTAACATATGTCAACAAGTCCCTATTAGGCGGAAGAAAACCGTTTACAAGTCGCTTAAGTTAGTGTTCCGTATACTAAGCTAAAATGTAAGTCCTTAATATTAGCTAGAACAAATCTACACTTCTCAAATCACTAACACAATCACTAGATCTACACTATCGGATTTACATACAATCCGAATCACACAAATACACAAGATAATTACAATAGAGATTTGATACTTAGAAGAAAAGAGGAGAGATCACTAAATACCAATTTGTTTCTTGGTGAATACGAATGTTCTTCTCTTGCACTTGAATGAGAAAGAAGAGATGAGAAGAAGAGATTAGATCACTTGAAACAAGATCTAAGAATGTTAGTGATCAAGAGATTTAGAGAGAGAACGAAGATTTTTAGAGAGAGAAAATTATCTAAAAATTTCGTGCTAAGAGGTATGATTTTCTGCAAGGAATGAAGCAGTATTTATAGGTACGAAAACCCAATGGTCACTAGGGGCGGTCTTGGTGGTCCCAGATATATCTGGGGGCCGCCTGGCCTATAAGGGGGGCGCCCAGTAAACTACGCTCCTGTTTTTGTCTTTTTGTAGGGAATGTTGTATCTGTTATGGAACCTTCTATTTTGGTGGGAAAATTTAAATTTAAAATTGAAGTTTTTAATAAAACTTTTCTTTTAATCAGAAAATATTTTGTATAATTATTTTTGTGAAATACTTTTGTAAAAATGTGATAGATAAGAGAAAAATATTTTCTTGATCACTAATCATGCTTAATGATTTGTTTATTCATACCTTGAGTGATTACTAATCTTAGAAATGGAATTTTACGATTAATAATGTGTAAACGTTTAATTTTATCGTAAATGTTTTTACATTTTGTTATTATCAAAACGTTGAGAGGTCGAAAAATATAAATAACGTTTTTAGACATTATTTGTATTAACATAGTGAAGTTCTTTTATCTCTTATCTTTCAATATGTCTTATTGTTTGATATATGATTGTGCTTCTTCTATCTTGAACATGCTAGGCTAGATCTTTTAAGTGTTTGCTTATGATTGTATGTGAAATGGTATGTAGATCTTAACTTTGTTTCCTCTCGTCGATGTGTGTGCATGTTTAGTCCCTTATAGTGAGATCTAGGGAGACATGATTGCGTAGAAAGGATTCCACCGATAATAGTCTTCATACTACCTTACCCGTGTGTGGACGATCCCCTTTAGGTATTAATACAAATGCGTTTATCTAGACTAGGGGCCTTGTAATAGCCGTCATACTACCTTACCTGTGCGTTGCTCTAGTTAATTAGTTCGTAGATGGCATTTTCGTGTAATTCGCCATGCATTAGAATAGTACCTACATATACATCACAAGTGTGACAAAGCAATAGAGTTAGGAGAAGCTGCCAAGGATCATGCATGACTAAGTAAACACTATTCTCTCATCATACGAATTCCCCTAATCTTAATTAGTTTAATTTAGTTTTAATTATTAGTTTAAAACAAACAAACCAACCTCTTCAAACCTGAGATTTTAAATTGCTTTCATAAAATATAAAAACACAAAAATAATCTTCTCTCAACCTCTAGTTCTTAGCTACATTCAATTAGGACCTTTACTGATGCCTATTCCCCTAGAGAACGATAACAACCCACGTGTCTTGCCTTTACTACACTGCAACGGTTACGTGCACTGTCTAGGGAGTTGTAAAACTTCGTGTAGAAGTCCTACGACGACCGCATCAGTAATAAAAACTCAAGTGTAGGGGTGCAATTATAAACCCCAAGTCATGTATTATTTATGTTTCAGCAAAAGGTAGGGCAAAAGTGTACGAAAAAATTAGAAAAAGGTGAAAAAATAAAAAAGAAAAAGAAAAAATATATGTACGGGTTGCCATTTTGCTATTTTTTATGTTCAAGAAAGAGTCGAGAAAAGAAAAGAAAGAGTTTGATGTAGACTTTGTATATTATTGTCCTAGTTTCGTCAAGTCTTGGATTAGCAACGCCTTTTACATGTATTCTTGTATATGATTAGCTTGCCACCAGTAAAATATCTATCATTATCCCTAACCGTGTATCCTTCACCCTACACCTAACGTTACAACCCTTTAAAAACCTCGTTGATAGTAATTCCTGGGTGCTTACGCCAAAGAGATGAAGGTTTTGATCCTTTATCAAGCTTATGGTAATCTATATGCTATGACAGGTAGTGAGTGTTATTTTCTTATTTCCATCATTATTATAATTCATTATAACCCGAGAGAAAGAGAGAATCAAAACACTCATGTGAGGTGCTAGTATATGATTTCCGTGCTTTTAATTACAAGGTTGACCCGGTTGTGCCATAAATTATCTTTACTTAGTAGGTTAAATACCCCTGACTTTGCTATTTACTAGGTAGAAAAGCCGATTTGCTTAAGGACAAGCAAATCCCGAGTGTAGGGGTATTTCATGAGGTGTCATTTATACACTTTTTTGGGGTTATTTAACCCCCAAAATCATGCTAATATACTTTAAATACGCCCTAAATCCTTTCTTTTTGTGAGTTTAGCATTTTGGAAGCACTTGGATGAAAAGTATGTGATTTGAACTCAATTTAGGAAGAAACGGGACAAGAATGCAACTCTACAAGATTTTGATTAAGCTATGGTTTCATAGTGCGTGAAGACAAGGTCAGAATTTACTCTAACATCGTCAATATTCAAGAGTGAGGACATCACGGTTTGTTGTGACAGCGTCACAAGTTAAAGATGACCATTCAACTTGCACGCGAAGTACCAGATATTGTTTTGATCATAACTCCTTCATATGAACTTGGATTTTAACGATTCTACTGCCTACATGACTGCGTTGAGAAGATATACAAGATGGTGAAAAAGTTGGGCTGAATGCGTCACTTGTTAATCGTGACGGTGTCAAAACCCACTGACTCAGCTTATGCCTATAAATACAACCTCATAACTTCATTTTTTGTAAGCCCCTAACCTTAAGTCTGATTCCAGGGTTTGGGTAGGTGTTTTTCCCGCAACATAGAAGGTTTTACACCATCCATAAACATATTGTAGTAGTTTAGACTATTGATTATATCTTGATTATGTCAATTTTATTGTTGATTATTCTTATTCAAGTATGCTTGGTTGATTCATCTAGTGTTTACTTAGGATTGCATGAAACTTGTCATTAACTAATTAGATCTTATTATTTTCTTATTGATGTTATGGATCCTCTATATTCATCAATTAAGGCGTGACAAATTCAACGAGTCTAATTGATTATAGTTTATAATTCCTATTTCCTATTACTTCTTTTTAATGATGTGCGCGTAAGGCTTTTAAAAACTAGCTTCTTAATTGCAAAGCAAAGATGTCTAGGGAAACGCAACTAGGTTAGAGGATACCCATGCAATAGTCTTCATACTACCTTGCCATTTGGGTAGATTTCAAGTTAGTTATTTAATTTATTAGATACTTACACATTCCATTGCGAGAGTGACAAAGTAATAGGTAGAATTGGATAGCTAGCAAGGAGTAGTTCATCCTAGGTAAGTACGCTTCATTGTATAATTGTTTTCTAGCTCTTTTTATTTTTAGCAATTAGGAGTAGTTATTAGCTAAATCAAAACCCCTTCAAACCTGAGATTTTACTTGCTTTCATAAAACGTAAATACACAAAAAGAATCTTTCTTCAACCCTTAGACCCTAGTGAACATACGATTCAAGCCTACCCAAATTGTAGGAAACTAGAAGGGGGGGGGGGGTTGAATAGTTTACTGGTTAATTTGTCGTTTTAAAACTTTGCTCAGAAAATTGTTAGATTCGAGTTGTATGTCAATCAATCAACAATATGAATCACAACTAAAATATCTAATATAATGAACTAAGTAAACAATAACACTAAAGAGATAAAGAAAGAAACGATCAAACCAAGACACCAAGATTTATAGTGGTTCGGCAATGAAGCACCTCTTCATTCCTACTCCACTCGAGATTTCACTATGTCAACAAGCTCCCTTTAGGCGGAGAAAACCGTTTACACATCACTTACTTTCTTTTCTGACACTAAGCTAGATGTTGAGTCCTAATCTTAGCTAGAACCAATCTAAGACTTAACAAAGTTTTTTATAACTACAAGCTATATACCTTGGATTGACACACAATCCAAATCACACATACACATATTTACACTATTGATCTACAAACTCAATCCATTTAAAACAACACAAAGTAAATGTAATGAAGATATGTGATCTTGAGGAGGAAGAGAGAGATCACTTGATAACAAATCGTATGTAGAAGAATACGATTGTTCTTCTCTTGCACTTGATTAGAAGAAGAAGGGAGGAAGAAAGAATTAATCACTTGAAAACAAGATCAAGATATGTTAGTGATCAAGATATGTGTTTTAGAAAGAAAGGAAGAAGAGAGAATAACAGATCTGAAAAAATTCATGGCAAGAGGTTCTGTTTTTCAGATGGGGTGGCCCAGTATTTATAGGCACAAAAAAAGAGTCGTTGTACTGACGGCGGTCCCGGCGGTCCCTAATATATAAGGGGGCCGCCGTAGACTACGCTCCCCTTTTTGTCTTTTTGTGGGGAAGGTGTTATCTGTTTTAGAACCTTCCATTTTGGGGGGAAAATCTGATTTCAAATTAATTAATTTAATAAAACATTTCTTTTATAAATAATTATTTTGTGTTTATATTTTTGTAAAAAACACTTTTGTAAAAATGTAAGGTTTAGGACAAAAATTATTTTCTTGATCACTAATCATGTTTAATGATTTGTTTATCCATACCTTAAGTGATTAATCTTAGAAATGGAATTTTACGATTAGTAATTTATAAACGTTTAATTTTATCGTAAATGTTTTCACATTTTGTTATTATCAAAACATCGAGAGGTCAAAAAATATAAATAACGTTTTTAGACATTATTTGTATTAACACAAACTATTCCTCTAGAGAACGATAATAAGCCCCAAGTCTTGCCTATACTATACTACAACGATTAAGTACACTGCCTAGGAGGGTTGTAAAACTTCGATTTGCAATCACCCGCACATCAAGGTAAGTGGTCCACTTTTAAACCCGAGCAAAATAATCTTGGTGACACCTATAATCCGTCATGGAAAAATCACCCAAACTTTAGGTGGAGGCAACCTCAAAATTCTCAAAATAAATTTTTAAACCCACCCAATCGTTTTCAACCTAATAGTTCATTCCCAAATCGCCCTTCAACAACAATCCTCAACATTGTAATAATTAATCAAATCTCGAAGGATTGGTGTCTAATTTTCTGGCATCTCAAGACACTAGGTTATCTAAGTTTGAAGCCAATTTCAAACAACAACATAAGGAGATGACCAATAAAATTGACAAATTCTTGAAGGCCATTAATGACAGAATGACGATAGCACTCCCAAGTGATACGGTTAAGAACCCGATATTAAATGTTAACTCCACCTCTTCATTTTCGTCTGCTCATTCTTACCCGATGGAAGATCCCCAAAGCTCATCCCGTCCTGTTAATTCGGTCAATGCTATTAAAACGTGTTTCAAACCAACAAATGATTTTTAAAAAGACCAACTACAAGTTAAAACATTAACAGTCAATAAAATTGGAACACCAAAACCAAACCCAAAAAATATCTAGAATATGAATTTAAGGATTTGCATTTTAAATTTTCGGTTCTTGAAGTTCTAACTCATGCTCCAATGTATAATGCAATTTTGGACAAATATGTAGAGAGTTAGAGTTAGGTAAAAATGGGTCCGCATTCGTTCCAGGCAAAATTCCAAAGAAACTAAAGGATCCTAGATTATTCACCTTGCCTTGTAGACTAGGAGACTCTAAGCCTTTTGATACCTTAGCTGATTTAGGGTCTTGTGTGAATTTAATCTCGTTATATCTATTCAAAAAGCTTAAAATTAGATCGTAGGAATTGTAAGGAATTGATAATGCTCCAAATATATAAAAAATATCCCTAAAAAATATGCGAAATATATATGTTAACACATGAAATATTGCAAGTTTGGTTGTTTGTTGGTACGATAATTGTTTCAGGGCCAAGAATGACAAGAATGACCAAAAGTGTCAAAGAAATCCATTAGATACACTAACGGTCATTAAAAGAAGAAACTAGAAGGGAAATAAACGAAGAAATTAATGAAAAGAGCTGAAGTACGGCGCACTTACCCCACGTACGGCGTACTTCATGGCGGGTTAAATGCAATTTAATTTACACACCAAGTGCGGCGCACAATTATATTTGTGCGGCACACTTCTCCTACAGTTACAAGGAAATGATTATGATTGATATAAATGAGCAACCTTCCAAATTACCTTGACACCAACTGAGACCCTAATCTTGTGCTATAAATATGGGACATAATTCAGTGTTTAGGCATCCCATTCCTTACAATCATCTCTCAATAATCATTAGAAGTTCTTAGAGAAGTTTTTCTAGCAAAGTAGAAGTTGTTCTTGGGGAAACTTGAAGTATTCTCTGAATCTTCATAGTTTCCAGGTTGTAATTATGCCGGAGGTACGAAATTCATGCCAAAGGTGGTGGAGGAGTAGTTTTGCTAGTAGAAATTTCGGTTAACTAGTGTTTGGATCGAGAAAGTTCTTGTAATAATATAACACCCCGTGTTTTAGGGTCATTTATGTTGTCGATAAATCCACAATGTACCTTTTGTATCATACGTGTTTACTATTAAATCGTAAACGTTAAGTTAAATCGCGTACGCCAAATATTATCGTTCAATGTAAACGGGCATCAAACCATTAAACGTTTACATCAATCATGTGTTAAATAATTATTTTGATGAAAATTATGGTCGTTGTTCATTTATTTTATTGGTTACGTAAGTTAAATACGTTTCGCAATAAATGTACGTTTAAGCATAACCGGAAGCATGTTAATTTATCTACACTTTAATAAATACCCACGATTGTATCCAATTCCTAAAGTTTTATTAAACTTTACCTAACTTAATATTACTTTACACCTAGGTACATAAGAAAAATAAAGCAAGACTTAGCATGCAAGTTGACACATTTTATTTACAAATTACAACTAGTAACTTGTACATAATTTTACTAAGTAATGTGTTATTTATCAAAAATGTTTCTAGAAGCCCTCCCCCCCCCCTCAAACTTACAACAACAACACCAATTGAGTCAATAGATACACATTTTTCTTATCAAGATTGGTCTTTGTACTTCCAACACCATTAAAACCTAGCTAGTATGTCTCATTGACCAAAGACAAGATTATTAGTCTTCCTTAAGACCATGGGCATGTCTTTGAATACTATTGCATACCTTTTTGACTAGCTAACACATATAATGCAAGTAACATTCAAGAGATAACACATAGAACACAAAACACTTGGTAAAAAATCACAAAACTCCCTCCCTTGGTCTCCTTATAGCCCACGGCTAAAAACCATACACCAACCAAATCCATATCAATTTTTATACAACCTATACATATCTATACACATCCATCCTAAGATATTCTAAGGTGTTTCTAAGCAATGGCTAAGCATTTTCAAGTATTATTCAAGTAAAAGGAAGCTAGGATTTTATTAAGAAAACTAGGGTTTTTCTTTATTGCAAGCTTTGGATTTTAATCTAAACAAGGGTTTAGATTGTTTATGTCACATCTTTCATCATAATAAGGTTTATTTAGACTCTTATGTTCTTACAAGATTCATTTATGCATATGATAGATCTATTTGTAGTTTGAATCACCCATTAAGATTTTTACATTGTAAATGGAATTTTACTGCAATGTCATTTGCACACTAATATACATGTTGTAGTTATTACTAATATCATGTAATATGGATCAGAAAAAATAATTGTACCATGTTATTTTGGTGTAAAAAAATATTAACTACAAATAGGTTCATAATAAGTTTCTAATATGTTTTCAAGTGAAAAGAAATCAAAAGACATTTTAAGTTAATATGACTAATTTTAATGCTATATGATCATTAAAATAAGGTTATAACAAGATGAGAAGACTTGTACACTTATGGTTTATATGTAAAAGTGACTAAGTATAAACTTATGATAAAAAGGTTATTTATGAAAGTTATAAACTATAAAGTAATATGAAAGACTTATAAAACTTAGACACATGAGGACTTTGAAGGACAACTATGGACTCTTAATATATGTAAGATTTATAACACACATGATATATGAGACTTGTGGTAAAATACAAAAGTGGTAAAGTATGAAGAAAAGGTTAAAAATGGATTCAACAAGCTCAACCAAACATTCTGTCCAAAATCCGAATT
This sequence comes from Tanacetum coccineum, assembly GCA_026074375.1. NCBI lineage: Eukaryota > Viridiplantae > Streptophyta > Magnoliopsida > Asterales > Asteraceae > Tanacetum > Tanacetum coccineum. Next base: position 26,247 of record BQNB010009287.1, on the reverse strand, counting down.
TTTACATATATATTTTATGTTTTTATAAAATAGTACGACTCACGACGATTCCGAAAAGGTAAGAAACTTGTCAAACAGATTAATAACGAAAAAGTTACGTTAAAAACAAGTTATACGTTAATTAAACAGATTTTATAAAATAACTTTTATAAAATCTCTATCAAACAGCAAGTTTGGTATTTTTCATAGATTACACATATTTTTAGGATTCCAAAATGATAAGAATCGTAATTTTTCAATTAATAACGAACAAGTTATGAATTTCACGAGTTTACGGCAATTAAAACTTTTATAAAACCATTTTTATAAAAGTTAGTATTCATGACAGAAAGTTTTATTTTTGTAAACCTCATAAAATGATAGAACATCCAATAATGAGAACGTACTCGAAAGAATCGTTAAAAACAGAACTATAACGAATAAAATACGACGTTTTCAAGTTTTCGACGACGAAAACTATATAACAACATTTAGGGTCTGGTGTGAACAGTAAAAGTTACTGTTCACCAGTGGTTCAAAAAGTCGAAAATATCAAATTATGATAACTCGACTCAATACGAAAACGTGAGCGCAAGAAACACCTCAAACGGACTTGAAACATGAAAGTTTATGGCTAACTTTACAAGGGAAGTTTATAAACTTTTAATTTATAAACATTTTCACACAACATTTAGATGGTGATTAGCTAATTAGACTTAACAGGTAAGAGGTTACTTAATATGATTACTAACTTATACGTACATAATTTAAGATAGGTTGACATCGACGATTTGGCATGACGCAATAGTTTGTGATACACCTGAAATGAGTTGACATTTTGCTCACTCAAGGTAAGTTCATAGCCCCACATTTTACATGCTTTTGTTTTACAAGTTTTTGGGGTGAAAAACATGAAATGTTTTACAATTTGACACAAGTGGTTAAGTTTCACACTATGATTATGTGTTGCCTAAGTACGATAACCTTATATGAGCCCATTATCATGAACTGTTAATTACGAGCGCGAATGTTATAAATAGATCTATTGGGATTGACAATCCCCGTTCGGGTGATTAGCTATCACCTTACAAACAAACGTATACCATGTAGAACAAAGGATGTTACGGGTTAGAACATCAACACGGGCAATGTAGGCCATTGATTTGGTATTCATACACGTCAAGCTATCGGTGTCATGAACTATGAGCACCGATTACATTATAGATTTCTTCATCTTGCTGCATTATCATACACTTGGGAAATCTTGTGGTCCTACAATATATGATTTATCAAACCTATGAATTCACCAATATTATTGTTGACATTTTAAAGCAATGTTTTTCAGGAGATCAGTAAGCATAAGGTGCCAAGGATACATTGGTGATTTTGTTTTGAAATGTCATGCTAAAGATATGGGTGCTTTATGTTTTGGGAAAATATCAGTGTAAGACAGTATCTTTGATATTAAATAATGATGACAAGTTAAGCTTACAGGCTTTGTATCAAATACTTTATTAAATCCAATGAAATCGTTTTAATGACCTGTTGGTCATTCTATATACATCTTGTGTTATTGATCTGAGAAGTAACACGCCCCGGACACTTATTCCGTTGCGACCCAATTTGGGGGTGTTACAAATAAACCATACCATTTGCTTGTGGAATCGGTATAAACACGTTATTCCCTTTGGTTATCATGTTTTGTGAATCTATTATGCTTGTTTTGTGTTTTGCTGCTATGAACATGGCGTAGTAATTTATATTTATTTAGGCTATAACGATCGATGTTATGAACAAGCTTTGGCGTGATGCTTATGAATGTGATGATAATGAATTTGATGTTTAAATATCCGATAACTTGTTGATGTTTGATTATTCATACTTGTTGGAGATAGGTCAAAAGATTCTATCAGTATGTCTATATTTCACATTGTTTATCTATGGCAATTCGATACTAGTTTTGTGAGAATTAACTAGTGAAATGTTTATCAACCCGGAAATGAAGATGTTTAACACTTGATCATATGTCTAACGGACTTGATTAAGTGAAATTACCATTATCATATTCATACTTGAATCAATCTTAATGTGTTTTATATATTGAAGATTAAAGTCTGAAAGGATTCTTTAATATATGAAATAGTTAATTGTATGAATGATTATCCATCTTTTCATGCTCTTATTCTTAAATTCATGTTGCTTGATTGTTTGCTTATTCATGATCATTGCTTTAAGTCCAAATAAATATTACTTTTAATCTTGAAATACTTTGAAATCTTTAGATCATGACAGTCTATAAGATAAACCTTTTCGTAATACATTAGACCATTTTTAAGAATTACCAATCCTATGGAACAACCTGGTCTTACCCTTAACCTATACCAAAAACGAGGGTTTATACTTTACCCATGTGTTAGTTGAAAATTGGATAAAACTATAACTATAAATTTAAAGCTTTTATAACACATCAAAAGTTTTTGGCTCTGCTGCCGGGGATTGAAATCATTCTTGAATAAGTCATCATTGTGTTACAAACCAAATTTTCAAAAAATTGCAATACAATTTTCTGGCAAACTGAATCAATTTTCTACAAAAAGTGCGCCGCACATAACCTTTGTATGCTAGTTTTTCTGTTACTTAAAAAAACATAATCTGAGTTAGGGTACACCAAATCAAAACCAAAACACCAAAACCCCATAAACTGTAATTTGACCATTTGAAAATGTTGAATCTATTCCTAATATTCGTAATTGTCAAAATCTTGTATTATCATGAAAAAGAACTACTTCATAGCTCATTTGTTTGAATTTCTGAATGCCTACATGTATTTCCTAATTGTTAAATATTGCTTATTTAACTTTGACTGCCTGCAAAATGAAAATGAAAACTTTAAAAGACTTAAAGAGATTTATAAAAGTTATATGATAATCGATGTGCTTAAAAACCTGATATTTGCTATGTTTAACAGATATTCGGGAAATAATAAAGATAAGAAATATAAAAATACTAAAATAAGAAGTTTTAAAAATTTAAAAACTAAAAGTTTTAAAAGTACACCGCACTTACCCCTAAGTGCGTCGGTTTTTCTAAAAATCACAAAGGATTTGAAAAAACTTAGAAAGTATGTCGCACTTCCTCCGAAGTGCATCGCACTTTCCTGTATAGAACCAAACAGAATGTTTGTTTCTTCGTTTTTATACGAAAATTGCTTAAATTGAAAATTGCTATCTGTTTGTTGATAATGTGTAAGTGTAAAAAGCTACTATTATCTGTTTTAACTAACCACAAATGGTTGTTCTAATTTTGTGCTATTTTATAAGAATTATGGATCCAACATCGATCTTGGAAGGATTTTCCTAGGAGAGAACATTTATGGATCACCAAGTGAGAGAGTTGAGGGGCATGGAAATTGGGATGCTCTCGAGTACACGAACACAGTTGGTAGTAAGGAAAAGAAGGTGACAAAAGCACTTAGTTTTTACAAAATGGAAACGGAAGAGGTAAGTGAACGGTATATTACACCACGCTTCGTAAATGGCTTAGATGCATAGGATGGTGAGATCAATTTGGCACTTGATGAAAACTTGATGTCAAATGAATTTGCCGTGAAGCTATGTTTGGATTATGATGTTAAGAAAGGAAACAAGGTAGTGAAAAAAGAGCTCATTGTTGCCTTAAGGGGAGAACTTTACTTTGTCAAATTCATCATCAATCCAAAGGAAGACGATATGGAGCTAGGAGTTATTTTAGGAAGGTTGTTCATGAGGTTAGTTAATGGTATCGTTGACTTTGGTAGCGGGGTGATCACTGTTTATCCCGAACAAGATCCGTTCAAAGATGATTCTAAGACATAAAATACTATGGATGATTAGGATCAGTTACCTAATTTCCACTTTGATGATATACCACAGTTGGATGGAGAAGAACTTCCGTCGTTTGTTTGTAAAATGGGGAAAAGTAGCCGCAATAAGAAGAGAGCAATGGAGAATCTTAACTTGTTCTACCCAGATATTGAACAATCTTCGTCAACTGGTAGGCATTTGACTCAAGAAGAGGCATCGAAGGAAGCATTGGCACTTAGAATTAGCCAGAAATTTGCCTTATTAGAAGAAGTGAGGCCAGTACTTTAGTGTAGGATATCATATTTCACAGCCCCGGTGATGATTCTTGGATTTGGCTAGTTTCTAGAGAGAGAAACACATGGAGAGGTTTTTCTAGAGAGAGAAAGCTCTATGTGTAAAATGGAAAATGAATAATTGACTAGCTACCTCTTCCAAAGTTGGAAGAGGCTTATATAGTTCTTACATTATACCGGGTATTAGTACCCGGTTTAATACCGAAAATCATACGATTAACTATTAAACTACGAGCTATAATAAACAGTAAAATACACGGGGTGACCGAGTCTTTTTCTAATATCTAACAATCTCCCCCTAAGGGAGGTCACCCCTGAAAATACTAGACTTAATCACTTCAGTCTTTAGCTCGTAGACATTTGATATCTTGTACATTTGGGGTAGTGATCTTTTGATTCATCTTTGACTTGTCTTTGATTGTGATCTTGAGCTTTCTTGAGATCATCACCCAAACATAATCTTACATCATCTTGTAATGGATCGCCATCTTGTGCACTTGTGAAGAAATACATGATATTAGAGTTTGCGGAAGCTTTGACACCTTTATGAGGTCTTTCATAACTTCATAACAAGTGTAGGTCGTGTCTGAGCATTCGGTTATTCACTTGATATCTCTGGTACTGGGAATTTCCATCTCCATCTCCATCTTTAAAGAATCCTGTAATGAAACAGTTAGCAATAAAGATAAAATTGATTTGAAAAATCAGTCTAAGTGTTTCTTATGAAAATATTTTGTAACACTTCGAGAGTTTTGATTGTTTGACAAATGATCAATAACCGTCAATTCTTATACTGGAACAAGTTTGATTCACGCAGAATCGCACCATCGTTTCTTTCCAGTTGACACAAGTTTGATTCTTGTAGAATCGCACAAGTCACCTACCAAGAGCTTGTTTGATGTTGGCTCTAGCAGGATTTCCATTCTACATTTGTGAAAAACTTCGGTTCCACTCGGATGTTTTCTGGCAATATCACAAGGATATGTGTAGGACTTTAGGATAAATGTTTCCACAGGTGTCGTTGAAAGACATGAGAATTGGGCAAATGTGTCACTTAAAGAGATTTATGATGATCTCTTTGGTCTATACTTAATAGTCATTTGGGTTTTTAGTATCAGAGGCTAGAGCTGACTGCCACCTTTTCAATATCAACTAACTCAGAGTGAGAAATTCAATAGATTATGTGTTTAGTCTCTGTGAGAAATGAAATAAAAATCTTTTGAGAGATTCTGAGTGGCTAGGGAGGGTTGTGCATTGCATCACTGGGTCTATGATGTCAGTCTTCAATGTCAGCAATCATCATCGTGATTCTGACAGCATATGTATTGACCCGGTTTCTGCCTAAGTGTTTGGAGGGCTTCTTTCTTTTCACCCTTTATCCTTACAATTCTTTTTCATTCTTCAACCCCTTCAGTGCTTACCGAGACTTCATGACTAGAACCTTGTTGGGTTAATTCCAGTACTAGCTCCGTCTCAATCGGCACTATTCCCTTATTCTCACTTTTCTCCTTTTTTATGTTATACCTAAGGACTTCTACACTAACTAGTGGATTGTCCCTGGGCAGATCCCTCTGGTTCTAGCTAGATCATTGGAACTTGTACCTAACCTTACAACTTATATCTCGATAAAGTAAATGCATGGTCAGTTTCTTGGATACGTTTCCTCTCTAATAAACCAAATTGAAAATTCAATTAAGGTACTTGTGATATAAATATAAAAGCATTTTGTACCTCGATTGTTTTTGCTTTTCAGAAACTCTCCCCCTCCATATGTGCATCGGTATTCGAATTGGTTTAGACATTTAGCGGAGTGAGTATCACACGAGTCTTAATCCCCCATTTTTTATTATTCATCATATTTTAATCACATTTTCTTCCCTTTCAAAAATTTTTAAACCCTTTTGACATTTTGGATTTTATTGATTTAAATATGTTATAAAAATTAGGAGAAAAGTATGCCAATTATTCACAAGCCGTGTATGAAACATATTAATGCTCCCCCTCAATTGTTGAGGGTCATAGATTATTCCTACACATAATCATCAAAAGATATACTACTTAATACTTATTCTGTACAAGATATATTATTCACAATAAGATAATATTGACCTTAGTGTCGGAGTGACTATGTCACTCTGTTCTGCTGATCAGTCTGAAGTCAATATCTCTTAGTCGTCCACCGACAAAGCTTTCCAGACTTTGAAAGATTCTCCTGATCTTTAGTCTTCTCTCAATCACCTCGAAAAAGTATTCACTCCTTTTGTCGTCTTTAGTCCATTTCCTATTCTCCATGACCTTATTAAACTTGAATAGATTGAAATCTTTAAACATGAAATCCAGCTTTTCTTTGATTCTTGTTAACGTTCCATCACTAAACTTGTGCACCTCATTTATTTTTCATCTAGCCTGTCTTGTGTCGATTATCCTGCTCTTGGTTTGAAGACAATGGTGTAATCTTCTTTGAAAGGAAAATCAGATGCATCCCAGTTAAGTTGTTCCAGATTAAGCTTAGTTTGATAGCTCTTAATGCCCAACTGTAGGTCTTCCACACGTTTCCTTATGACAATGTTTCTGGTCCATAAACTGGGACGCGTGGTTCTTGAATTGTGCAATGAACTTGTGTCTGCTTTGGTAGGTGTGTTTGGTTATGGTGTTCCTTACCTGGCCGGGGGTTTTTGGTAGGGTGTGAGCTTGCCGTTGAATGTGAAGGATGTTCAAGTCTTCAAAGTCATTGGGATGAAGACTTTTGAAATCCTTTTCTGAGATCTTGTACTCGTTGTAGTTATCTCAGCGTAGAACTATCTCTCTCAAGTAGTTGTATATGTATCTTTCATAAGTCTTGATATGTATAAACACTGAGCAATTATTACAATTGGATAATATTATAGATTTATTCAGTTTATTCGTTATTTCGCATAATGGGATCTAACTGCTCACGGATCTGAGGGCTCACTGTGTTGTTGATGTAGAATTGCTTTTCTACTTAAACCACCAGTTGTGATACCATATCTGCCTAATGTCATTTTTGCTCACTTTCAATCCATAATGATCGGAACTAATTCTTCAAACGTCCAAAGTCTTGATAAAAGAGTGGCTTTAAGCTTTGGATATTGGATAAAGCTCTGTTTCGTTCTTTGTCTCCTGTCAGAAGATACTCTAGATCTTTGTTGAAAAACAATTATGGTTGAATAGTCACCTGACTTGGAGGTCCTCCTAAGGGCAACGGATTGCTAATATCAGGAACAATTCGATGACCCTCAGGATTAACCAAATCAATCTGATTTGTGAGAAGCTTATGACATTCTTCCATCTGAAACTGAAGAGAAATGTTGTTCTCATGAAAACCTTTCACCATCATGAATGTTGGACCTTCAAGATCGGATTTGCTGAGCTCTTCTTTTCCAATCCTTCTACAATACCATCTGATGAATGAGCCTATATCATCAATTTTGTTATGAAGCTTGTTTTCATCTGGATCTTGATGTGCTTTGGCAAATGCATTTGCCCAATTATTGTCAGCTTCAGGTAGGTCAATTGGAGGAATAACCCATTCCGATTCAGGAGAAGCAGGTCTTTCTTCTTCAGGTATTGGTCTGAACCATGTTGTTGTATCCGGTACCTTTGGCATATGAGCGTTATCGGTGTCCTTCGGATCTGAGACATGCCCTTCATCAGAAATTGAAATGTCCTTAGTAGATTGTTCATTCATAATCACCTTATCAGTAGGCTCTTCAACTGGATCCTTTGCTGGTGCAGACTTACCAGTTTTAGAACCCACCTTTGGATCTTTACCCTTGGAGGATTCTTTGGTGGTGGATGGCTTCTTAGCAGACTCAGACTCTATTTTTCTTCTCTTCTTTGTTGACTTACCCTAGTTTGATCCAGCTGGAGGGCTGATGTCGGACATTTTTCAACGCATCAAATAAAACCCTCCGATATATTATATATATTTATAGAAAATACATATACGTATACGCAAGCTAAGTATCATACAAATTATTCTTAGGAAATAATAAAAAGTAATCAACACGGGTATCGTTTTCCTCGGTGAGAGGTGAATGGAAATCTACGTTCAAATTGTAAATCGAGCTTGATTGTCATTCAAGTTTTTGGTTTTGGTTTTAAACTATTTTTATACTAAAAATTTAACTAATATTAATTCTAAGATTAAAACTACAAGATTATACTAAAATTGATCTAAAAGATATAAATGACAAATATGCTTAAAAAGATATAAATGACTAAATAATGCCTTTGTAAGTGACTATGTGAAAAAGTTTATTAAGTGTGGATTTTGGTTTAATAAAATAATTATTCTCCTATAGAGAAAAATTAATTATCTCACACGTTGTATATTTTAACAAAATCTCGAAAAGATTGGTTTCGTTCATTACTGATGAATAGTTTGACTATTTCTTCGGCTTTTGCCCTTTGAAATATTCACACTATAAATCTAAACCTTTTTTCAAATCTACACTTAATTCCTAAATCACTATATCACTCAACAAGCACTAATTAAACTACTTGCTACTCATAATGATAAAATAAGCAAAGCAAAATATTTTAAAAATAAGCTATACTAATTAATTGAAAAAGGGTAGAAAATGGAACCGAATTGGAGACCCGCAATTAAACGAATATCACCCGGTTTATTTAGCTAAAATAAATAATCAAATTCGGTCTAGCTAAATAAACCCTTAAGCTCCGCACCTCGTGAGAAGACCGGTACCAAAAATACAACACAAAACATAAACTAATAAACTGTTAACAGAAAATAGTTTCACACAATTCAAAATTTGAAAATCTCTTAACTGTTACTACTACACCGTTATCCCAAAATGAGATTTCAACAAACCAAACTCAAACTTAAACTTTTATACACCAAATGCAGCCTAGGCAAATTAAAAAAACGAGGCCCAATTCAATTTACAAACCAAACACGGGCCTAAACATCAACCAAAGGCCCAATATCAATTAACTAAGTGCAGGCCCAATTCACAATTAAACCAAGGCCCAATGATCATTATACTACATGAAACGCAGCTCAAAAGATGGATTTTAGAACAAGATTAGATAAAACAAATATATCTCAAGAAGCTGAGACTCAATAAGCTAAACTGAATAAGCAAAATAACTACAAACCATTTGAAACACTTAAATGAATAAGCACTAGATCGAGATAGATATTAACCAATTAAGCTAAAAAAATCAAATAAACTCACTAAATTCGAATAAGCCTACATAAACTAATACTTCTTAAGCTAATAAAATCTCAACACATAAGCACTAATCAAAACTAAGTCTATTATGAGATCTTAACTACGAATAAGCATCACTTATCACTAATAAGCACACGAAAACATAAATTAGGAACTTTCATAAGCTAAAAGCATTCTAAACAGTTTAGATCAACACGAATAAGCCAACGAGTTAACGAAAATATGAACTTAGCAATATAAGCTCAAGTGAATTCAAATAAGCTATCTAGAAGCTTATTTTATCAGATAATAAGAGCTTCTAAAAACATTAAAACAAATTAGGCACGTCAATAAGCCAAAACTGAGCTTATTTGAGCTTAATATAACGAAAAATCTTAAAAACTTCTAAGTTTAAATCGAAGAAGCTTTTAAGAGCTTATAGGAGATGATCTTAAAGCTTTTAAAGAATTTTGAAATTAATAAGCTAAGGAGATAAGCTCACAGAACTGGCTTATTTAATAAGCCAACAAACAAATAGTAAAAAGATAACAAATAAGCAAACAAATAAGCAAACCGAGATCTATAATCAACTTTAAACCAAATTTATTACAACATATTAAAAAGCTTGTGAAATAAGCTAGATACAATAAGCCAGAAAAACGAAATAAGCTATAACTAAACTAAAATAAGCTAAAAACTAGAAAATGGAATTTTTTTTAAACTAAAGTCTAACGAGGTAAAATTGAGGGGAGCGGGTGTGCTTTTATAGCCTCCAAGGGGGTAATGTTATAAAATTAGACCCAATCATTGAGTAAATATTAGCCAATCATTGGCTCCCAAACGAATGACCTCGGATCAAATCGAAAATAGCAGGGGATCCAGCCATTGAGGAGAGGGCACATGGATATTTTTTTGCTTACCTCTTACACTTTTCTTTCACTCTTTGGATCAGATATAGACTTAAGAAATGAGAATTAAAGTTAAAAACTTTGCATGCCACGCGTCGCTCTTCTATTCGAACTTCAATTTGATAGTGCGCAGGCACGTGCCTTGCTTTAATTTATTTACAGGTTATGTGATGGTAATGGTGGCTGACGTCACCTTGCTCATTTTATAAGCTTCAGATTTTAATCATTTTCATATTGGGCTCTTAATGAGCTTCTTTTAGGCTTTGATAACTTATACTTATTTGGGCTGGTCCGACGCATTAAGTGGGTTACGGGCTGACCCAATAAGATCCGAGGGCACCGCTGGACTCGTTTTCCATGCTCTTTCCAATGGTATGCTCGGGTACTTTTCACGACTTCATCTTGGCTTTGAGTAATAAATAAACTTGACCAATTTGAGCCCGATAATTCCCGTTTTTGCACCGTTTTCAATCCTTTTACCTGTAAGACATAAAAATACCAAACAAACATATTTGCAATATAATTAACCATATTTTAGCATTTTTAGTCCAATTAATATTGTTTTACGAGGTACAAAAGATGTATGTTTTAGCAAATATCAAATTCCCCCACACTAAGCCATTGCTGGTCCCACACGCAATGTAAATAAAACAGTACCCAGAAATAAATAAGTTTATCCCCTTTTAACTTATGACCCCCTCACAATGAAACAAGAACAGAAAAGGTCCATTAAAAGGTTCAAAAATCATTTAAATTCGCAAGCACCCCCGTTTTACCCATTTTTTTTATGATTTTCATAATTTCTAAATAAGCCCCCATTTTACCATTTTTATGCATTTATTAGTATCATACACTATAACTTTAAGGGTCATGGAACAAAAAACACTAAAAGCATAAATTCATCGTCCTCGATTTTTTTCACGTGCCTCAAACCAAGCTTAAAAATGAAATCATTGTTAAATACAAGTTAAAATGTTAACACTACTCATAAATGCTAATTGTGGATGCATAGCTACTTTCTGCACCCATATTCCTAAATCCTCTAAAGATTTTATTATTATTATTATTATTAGTGACAAATAAATTAAATTCTTATTCATATAAAGTAAACCTGGATTAGACCACAATTAGTTTGAAATCCTTTCCTAAAGAGACGATATGGTGAGAATAAGGTCCACATTAAACTTCTAATTTCGCATGATTTAGGGGTTATCCTTTTTATTTCATCTAAAACAACTCAACTATGAGTCCAGAGATGAAGGCTTTATTTAGATAACCTCGGAGTCGAAATTTGGCTTTATTCTTATTATTATTGCAACATTATTAAACCTCAGTCTTTTAAACACCTGCCGACCATGGTCCAGGAGTCTTATTTCGACCTCGGTGATCCTCGACCTTTTTGAAGGCTGCAACATCGTTTGTGAGCCGGCAAGATGCAACAAACTTTTATCAGTCTCGGATTATTACTATATGCCTTATTTAGAAGACTGCCACATCGGTTGTGAGCCGGCAAGAGGCAATAAACTTTTATCAGCCCACAGTTTTTATTATTATTATTATTACCTCCACTGTAACATCCGAGAATTTTTGAAATTTTAAAAGACTATTTTAACCTTTAACTTTTCGAGTCTGACTTGACTTTTTGATTTTTGACGTTTTATTGTCTAATAAAAGCAATTACCGCATGACCGGTAAAATTTTCGGAACGTATTTAAATAATAAATCATAATTGTTATTACACACCGCGAGTACAAAGTTATTTTTAAACGAAAAAGGATATATATTAATTCATAGTTGATTTATCAAAAACGAACCACTAAATCATATTTTCACGATTCGGACCCTAAAGCAATTTGATGTAAAACGATATTCCGAACAACTTTTTAGTTTTGACCGAGACCCGAAAACAGTCAGAAGGTGACTGAAATGCCATCGCTAAAATTTTGAACACAACGCGTACCGACCCAAAATAATTAAATTTGTATTTAATTATCATAAGTTATTAAATAAAATATTTAATAAATTAATTATCTTGTTAATCGAAAACGTATGTTAAAAACGCAATTATTAAAGTTAAAATTCGTTTTACGGATAAAGTTTATCGGAAAAATGTATAAATGAATAATAAACGCTTTAAATAAATTTTATAAAACGTTTACGAAAAATTAGTCGAGTGAATACTCATTTTTATCAGAAAAATGATTTAGAAAACAATGGCGCAAGTTTCGTGCGTTGAATCATCCGTTAAGTCG
>BQNB010009286.1:0-84700 GCA_026074375.1 Tanacetum coccineum | reverse complement strand
ATATGCTTATGTGTAAGGTTTTTCTAAGTCAAAATATACTTTACAAATAACTTTGAAAGTGTTTATTATTAAAAGTTTCCTAAAATAGCTTGCTGGAAATAGTGTTTTCTCAACTTTACGGGTTTGTATCTCCCTCGTTTTCTAGCGTAAAAATACGTTTCAAAAGCCTAGGTCGAAGATTTTTGAGTTATCTTTCCAAAAATATAAGCCTCGTAAGTTGAATCAAAGTTTAAAGGGTCTAAAAGTGGTCTAGAAGACACAAAGAACTTGCTGTCCAGAAAGCAGAATGTTTAGCTGAAATTGTTTTGATCATAATTTACTCAATTTTTATCCTCTCGAGTAGATCCAATTTGCTGTGTTTAAGTTAAGATGTCCTATACAAATTCTCAACTAGACCAAAAATCCATTCTACTCTTACAGTGCTCATAATTATGCTCAAAGTCGAGAACTCAGATTTGCGCACTAATCTTGTAAAAATCATTTAAAATGTAAACAAGCCCGAATCTTTTTGGGTACCTCCAAAAATGTAGCTAACACATTATATTAAGATATTTTTAAAAGATTTTTACTCGTGAGTTACGCTAGAGTGGTCGTTACAAGCCATCATGTCAATACAAAAATCTGCTCAAATCTAGACTCTAGAGTTTATAAAACAAGCTTTTTAACATGTTTCTCTTATATACAAGCATACTAAGGAGTTATGAATCATATATGAGATGTATATAATATATGAAATCATGAAAATAATTATACTTACAATAATGGATGAAGATGGATGCTTAATTATGCAAGGACAACCTAAAATAACTATAAAAACCCTAGTTTTAAGCTTCTAAAACCATAGATTTAATTACCCAATACTTAATCCTTTGTAAGAACACTTAAGCAACTTTGATGTACTCTTGTTTTGAGGTGTTTTCTGCCGAAAATGAGGGAGAGAAAAGGGAAGAGTGTGTGTTTAATTTGTGAGGAAATGGGATGGGTTTGGTACTCTTGTTTATATAGGAAAAAGAAATGGAAATGTTGAATGGTCCAACATGGGTCACATGATTGTGTAATGGCAAATAAGGAAGGCATATCTTGAGACTTGTGGTGGTCTAAGAACCGGCCTAAAAGGGACAAGGAGAGGGAGGGCTAGCCAAAATACTATGCGCATGTGATGTGTAGCAAGAAAGGAAGTGTAGTGTGTATAACTTGGAAAACCATTTTGTTTTATTCCCTCTTTGGGAACCGGTTTCTAAAAGCAAATGGGGGGAAGGAAATGTGATTTTTGAAAGTATAGGTGCTAGTTGTATTGTTATATCCTTTGGTCTATATACCCTTGTAACATCCCTGGATTTCGGCATTATCAATTGACACAACATTTGTGATGTAGCGTTACGATGATTTGGATAGAATTTGGTTTTAGGACATGTATGATTGTCGTTAATGTAAGTAACTTTAAACCCAATATCATTCTTAATCCTACGAGTGAATATGTACCAATAACATTCAAGGTGGACACATTCTACCGCGTATCTATTTGGGCAAGATCTAACAACCGTATATTCATATCCTTCAGTTAAACATTTTAACCCTATCTCATACATACAGGCTTCCTTATCATCAAATATCTTATGTTTAGCTAACTTAACACCATGTTTACTTGTAGGGATAGTTTTAAGATCAAGAATAGGTGCATGCGGGGTGGTTGGAATACAGGTTAGTGTGTTTTTATTCCATTGATGAGTAATGTGTTCATCAAACAAAGGGATATTAAGATCAATATCTAAGGGTTTAGAAGATGAAGAACGAGTTACCTCAACGGTTTTATCAATGGATTTTATGAAAACACTCTTAACTACATCACCTGATTCTAAAACTTCCTTCAAGAAACAATCTACATCATAGTCGTCGATTATGTTGATTGAGTTTGAACCACTATTGTAAGATAACAACATTTGTTTGTTATCCTCAACATTGAACTTTTTTCGTACGTAACACACAAAGTTTGAGTAACTTATATTCTTTGGGAGTAATACACCACATTTGATTTCTTCAAAAACCAAAATAACCTTGAATTTTGATGAAGAACGAGAGCTCATTAAGTTGTGTTTTACATGTATGCTTATTGTTGGAGTATGCTCATGTCATAATAAATAATATACGGCTGAAGACATGTGAGCATATGGGGTCACACACATATACACTTGGGTGCCACTGTATATATCGTGTTTATTGTATTCAAGGTACATAAATAAACTATGTAACTTGGGATCAATATTAGGCTTATAATAACTAAGTAATGTACTTAGTTTATTGGACTGAGCAAACAAATGCCAAGCCCATTTGAGCCCACCATATGGCCGGCTTAAGATGTTAAAGAAAAGAGAAGGAAAGCTTAAGGGGTTTAATGGTTAATTGGATCATGATAACTACTAATTGATTTAGTCATTATAAGTTACAAATCAATTAACCACTTACCAATTTAATTGGATTTATGATAACTACTAATTGATTTAGTCATTATGAGTTACAAATCAATTAAATACTTACCAAGTTTTTCTCCTCTCTCTCTTCTTACAAAATAAGAGTTTTTTTTTGTTTTCTTGATCTATTACTTTGATTCTTGTTCATTCAAAGTATAATCGAAGGTTACGGGTTTAAGGACTAGCATCCAAGAGGTATACGGTGAAGTGTAGTGTGGATATTTATAGAGGCGATCTACTTTGGTCACTTGGTATCTTGGATAGATCGTGTACAAGAGAATGTTGTTCTTTGATTCTACCGATTACGCTGCAAAGATAATAATTATTGTTTTTATTTTGATTGATCATATGACTCTATGGATCCATTGATAGGTGCATGTTTTGCTGCGTTTTATATTTGATTCTATGATATTCATTTGATTCAGCACCTACAGTGATATCACGAGCCATCATATGATGTCATATGATCATCTTGTATGCATAAAAATGGCTAAAAACGCTTGTTTTTTATGGATTCAAAAGGATAAATTTAAAACAGCCCCTAGGGCTTATTTTTGAAATTAATTCAACCCATATAGGGTCTTATGATCTTTGATTTTTGATCCCTTAGCCATTTCTTATGCATACTTTAATTGGTTTTGTTATCGGGTACGTGTAAAATGGCCTAAATCGTGTGTTTTGGAACGATTCTTGAATCGGTTTTAAGTCAGCCCCTTAGGCATTATTTTCTGAAATAATATGGTTTTTATAAGGTCTTTAATACATTACTAAGTGATCCTTAAGCTATTGGTTACACGTACCAATCGGGGTTTTAATTCAAGTTAATTTATTTCTTCGATTCGTTCGCTAACAATTTATTTCTTGTTAATTATTTTGTTTCCATGGAAAATACATGCATGTTTGGCCATGGACTTAGACAACACCTTGTTAATACATGATATTATGGTATTATTATGTTGTGTATGCAAAGCCGATGAAAGCCATGACCACTTGTGAATTGGTTCGCTAGTTATTGCATTTAATTTTAGTTTTTGGGTTTGTCATTGTTTCGGCTTCTTTTGTATGCTTTTAATTTTCATTGTAGCCATTGTTTGGGCACTTTACAGTAGTTTAACGATAGGATAAATGTATTTAATCATAAAATTATTGTAACCTGTGTTTGGATTCGAATGACGCAAAAGTTAAAGGCATAAAGTCAAATTCGGAGCTGCTGGAGTAACCTCCACTAAAAATGGATTTCTTAGAGTTCTATAAGGAGTTAGAGGCTGAATATTTTGGAGCAGGTGCAAAACTCACGGGGATACAACTTCTTCAACTGGAGCTCAGATTGGGGAAGACTCCTTCTAGGAGTTTCAGGCCCGTCAAGTCAGCTGAAAATTTATGGCAGTTTTGGACATCATATTCATTAAGGGTTTCACTTGTTCAAGATGGTTCTTGGAGCAAGTGGGAGCCCTCCTTGTGGTTGTGTGGTTGACCCTTAGTTGACTTCTTGGTTCTCGTGATGGCTCACGAGACCAAGCATAGGTTTCTCATCGGTTGAGGCTTTGCATACTTATGATTGTGTTTGTTTTGTTTGCTTTTATATATGCTTGGAATGTATATAACTTGCAAATGTTTTTATAAAACTAAAAATAAAACACAAACCAATATTAAAAACTAAATCTTTGATTTAGTTTAAAGTTTAAATATGATTTGAAACTAAACACTTGTTTTATATAAATAACACTAAATAAATGTTATGATTGTTATTTAATTTATGTATTGTTCAAACTAATATTTATTCTACATAGGTTATATATATTAGTCATGAAAATGAACAACTTGACACACATAAAAACAAGTATTAGACTTAAGTTAAAAATAATTTTTAACTTGTGCTACGGATGATGAATGCATGTTTCCTCGTACACACTTTTTGATCATGTATTTATCAAAACTTATACCCGTCACAAATTTAAGTCATTCTGTCCAATTGGTTGAGATCACTTGCAATTACCTTTTGTTCTGCGTGAGACGTAGGTGAATTGTAACCCAAGGTGATTATTCTCTATGCGTGAGACCTAGATATATTCTCGCATGTTCTCGCATTGAATGACTTAATCGAGTTAAACAGGTGAGACCTTGGCTCGAGGCAAGGATGGGACTAAACATGCCAGCTTGACATTGTTTCTCTGGTTACAAATGTCATGAGTCCTATATGGTCTAAGAACTGCACAGGTTTTGCAATTGGTGAACGTTACCTACCTATTGAATCTATCATTGCTAGCAGATCAACTGATGTTGTAACACCCTCAATTCAGCTCGGTCAGCGGAAGGGTCCAATGGTGTTACGTCGTAGCACAATAACTCAAATCATAGAAAACGACTCAAAAAGAGGCGTTTTGAGAAAATTTCATTCATTTGAATAAAATAAAGTTTACATCACGGTCCCAATAAGTTTAACAACATCATACAACGTTTTACAAAACATTTTCAAATGAATAATTATTTAGCGGGCCTTCATATCTCCATCACCGAATTACCTTCAAGGACCTGAGATAAAACATGCTAAAAGTCAACAATAATGTTGAGTGAATCCATAGAGTTTATATATATAAACAATAAAAATCATTTCCGAACACAAGTATCATTTTTCACTATTCATTGGGATATAACGATGTGGCCATACAAAGTTATATTGGGGATTATTATAAGCCTCATGACATCGAACCTTACCATATATTCAATATAATGCCCACTATACACTCTCGCTATAAGTGTATCTTATTCTCTATACAATGCATCCGTGGTGTTATGTTCCCAACACATGACGATAGCTAGTCGTCACGGATCGGAGGTGGTAAACTCCAAATAGTACTATTTCATGTATAAGCGTATGCCTGATTCCCGGCAATTAACAATTCATGATATTTCCGTGGGACTTTTTTTTATCTAGCGAGTTAAAGCTAACTTATAATAATCAAGGCTACTAGCATACATTCGGGTCCCTTGTGTTCTATTTTAAAAACAAGCATGTTATCTCCCTCGCGGGTTTATAAAACAATTTAAATAAAAATGCGAGGCTATGAACTCACTTGATAGTATCGGAAGAAAGTAATGGCGATAGTCGAACTTGGACGTCGGCACGTAATCACCCGGAACCTATACCGTGACGCGATTGTAGTACGTAGATAGTGGGACAATACGTAGAAATTAAACATGTGATCATGAGATGTGTTTCCGAGATAAGTATGGCATTTCACTAGAACTTACCCAAGTCCTTTTTAATCCCAAAATGACATGTGACCTGGTCTTATAGTCAAATGAACATCTACCAAGTTTCGGCTTCTAACCTTTATTTTATCACGGTGTTCTATGTTTTACAATTTTTAGATAGCCGTAAAAACGAGGGTCCTGAATTTAATTGACTTCATTGGACTCATATCTCCTATCTCACAAATGTTCTATAGATTAGGCTTTCACCCCTGGAAAGCTATTTGAGTCTAGTTTCCAGAAATGCACGTCTCACAATTTACAAAATTTTGTAACTATGTGAAAAGACCATTTTACCCTTGGTTGCCCAAAACAGAAAGTTAACAAAATTTTTACCCTTTACTAAAATGGCCATAAATCCCAAACCAAGATAGCAATGTAGGTGAGGTCAAAGGATATGGTTTCCTTATGATGTATACTACTGTCCCAATCAAAAAGATCTATTATTTTATAGCATAAATTTGGGTTTAACTCGTATTCTAAGACACTGTCCATAGAATTGCCCTATTTTCGTATTTTGAAACATATCTCCCTTCATCCGGAGGAGTTGGTTATGCAAATCCAAACTATCTCCATTTAGCTGAGAAATATATCTAACTAACGATGAAATTTAATCCACAGACCCGAAAGCTAAATGTTTTAGAAGCTTTGATACGTTTTAGCTGACTGTTTTCATAAACCAGTCCCTATATTCCAACTCAAACATTTTTAAACATCTTTTTAATTAAACTAAGTCTATACCCAATGCAATACTATTCCAAACACCTCTCAAGATTTATCCATCATATAAATATTTTACTGAACCTAAACATCCATTTTCAATGGATTAAAATTAATGAAAACAAGAAATAAAAAAGGTAGAACAATAAAAGAAGATTAGGCTTACAAAAATGAAGATTTAGACTAGTGAATCAAACAAGGACACCAGTTCTTGTGTGGCTGAATTCGAACCAAAGAAAACCACAAGATTTACTAAGCTTCTAACTCTTCTAAATATCACCAAGAATTCCCAAGAAAACCCCAATCAAAAGCTTCAAGAAAAATCAAGAAAACAAGGCCCTAATCCTCCTTCAAATCTTCATTGAAATTGCACCAATAACTTTTTTTGGGGGGGGCAGAGGCTTTGGGATGGGGTTATAATGGATAAAAGGTGTTTAAAAAATTTGTGTTGGATGGTGGTGGTGATGCTGTAATTTTTGGCGCAATGGAGTCCAAAGAAGGATGAAGGAATTTTTTTTGAAATGGTGAAAGATGAAAGGATTTTGCATGTATAGAAAAATGGAATGAATGATGAAGTTATAGAAAAATGAAAAGTTGGTTTGTGTGTGGTGTTAGCCAAGCCGGCCATAGGGCCTTGGTTAGTGTGTTTATATTTTTTTTTGATTTTTAGTTTATATGTTTTATTAAAGTGTAGGGTAAGTATAATTAAGAAAAAGTAAAGTTTAAAGGTAAAAAACGGAGTTTTTGCAGAATTTTCGTAAACGCGAATTCACACCGGAAATATGTAAATTGATGACAATTATAATCGTCGATGCTTAACGTGGATTCGCCGATTCTTTGTAAACGTCGCTTAAATTACAATCGTAAGCCCTAATTTCTTCCTGTTTTGTCGTGAGTTCATATTTCAACATAAAAATGAAAATTATATTTAATACTCGAGAATAAAATAACGACCTGAAATTGACGGATTGTCACATTTGGTCTGTCCATGGGGAAAGTTTGGAGATCCGGGACAACCATCGGTGGTATTTCCCCTCCAAAATAGTGTTTAAGTCTATGACCGTTCACCTTAAAGTTTGGTCTGTCAGTTTGAGATAACTCGACGGTTCCATAAGGGAAAACTTGAGTAATGGTGAACGGTCCGGTCCAACGGGTTTTAAGCTTTCCTGAGAAAATCTTTAATCGAGAATTGAAGAGAAGAACCCGATCACCAACATTGAAAACGCGGTTCTTAATGAATCTTCTTCGTTTTCTCTCTGTAGATTAAAGAGTTCTCGTAAGCTTGATTCTGGAGTTCATTTAATTCATTCATTTGAACTTTTCGGTGATCACCCGCGGTCTTAAGGTCAAAATTGCAATGTTTTAAGGCCCAATAGGCCTTGTGTTCATGCTCGATAGGAAGATGACAAGCCTTTTCGTACACTAGCTTATAAGGAGTGCACCTGATGGGTGTTTTGAAAGCGGAACGGAAGGCCCATAAAGCCTTCAATCTAACTGTTCGGACCAAAAGCCGATTTTCACCTACGGTCCTTTCTTAATTTACGTTCAAACGATGATTTTGGAGACTCACTTGTCCACTCGTTTGTGGAATGATATTACGGTGAAAGACGGTGGTTAAATCCATACTTAAGCATGACCTTCGCCAATTGGTCATTCAAAAAGTGAGTACCGCGATTACTAAATATAGCACGAGGAGTTCCAAATCGGGCAAAAAGAGATTTCAAAAATTTAACAACAACTCGAGCATCATTAGTGGGGAGCACTTTTGTTCAAACCTATTTAGACAAATTGTCGATGCTACGAGAAATTTACTTGTTCCCTCAAGGAAGACGGGAACGGGCCTATAAAGTCGATGCCCCATACGTTAAAGATCTCGCATACTTGAATTACATTTTGAGGCATTTCATCTTTTTGCGAGATTTTGCCTCGACGTTGACAAGCGTCACACCGTGTGACCAAGTCATGGGCATCTCGGCAAATAGTCAGCCAATAGGCTATAATGACTCGCGAAGTAGTCTATGTAGTCAAGGGACAGCTTCTCGTAGCGGAGTAGTTGCACCTAAAGTCCCCGGTGGGTCCATTAGGCAAGCCGTGACGATAATTTCAACGGCTTTTTGGCAGTTGAATAATCCTTCTAATCATTTGATCCACACAAATCTTAAACAAGTAGGGGTCATCCTAAAAATAATGCTTAACATCCTTAAAGATTTTTTTCTTTTGTTGGGAGGACATCCGTT
This sequence comes from Tanacetum coccineum, assembly GCA_026074375.1. NCBI lineage: Eukaryota > Viridiplantae > Streptophyta > Magnoliopsida > Asterales > Asteraceae > Tanacetum > Tanacetum coccineum. The sequence continues at coordinate 76,023 of BQNB010009286.1, read as the reverse complement.
TCACAACTCGGCAAACCATGGGGTACTAGATCACCACAAGAATAATATCATTTCCAGGGGCTCGAGAGGAAATGTTTCGGTAATTCCTTTTTCTCGCGATCACCTTGATGAGGTTTTTTCTAATCTGTGATAAATGATCGGGCCGCGAGAGTCTCCGCTCTTTTTTTATCAGGTAATAATGACATTGAATTTTGGAGTAGAGAATCCACCGTTCAATCTTGACTTAGCATCTTGTTTAGCAAGAAGATACTAAAGAGCCGAGTGGTCCGTATATACTATGTTCTTTGATAAGACTAAGTAAGGTCGGAATTTCTCGAAAGCATACACCACGGATAATAATTCTTTTTCCGTAGTCGTGTAATGTGCTTGAGATACGTCATGGTCTTACTTGACATAGTGTATAGGCTAATAAAAATGTTTGGTCTTTCGTTGCTCCAGACCACACTACGGCATAATTCACTAGTGTCACACATAATTTCAAATGGTAGGTCCTAATCGGGGGCAACTAAAATCGGGGTTTTGGTTAAATTCTTCTTAAGTATATTAAACGGTTTAATACATTCTTTTGAAAAAAATAAACGGGGTTTCCTTTTTAAGAAGATGGGTCATCGGTCGGGCGATTTTAGAAAAATCTTGAATAATCGTCGATAGAACCCGGCGTGACCTAAGAAACTTCGAATGCCTTTGACGGAAGTCGGATGAGGGAGTTTATGCTATAAGATCAACTTTTAGCTTTGTCAACCTAAATCCCGGACTTTGAAATCATAGGTCTTAGAACAATGCTTCTTTTACCATAAAATGGCATTTCTCCAATTTAGAAATAAAATAGTGTCTTCGCACCATTTTAGATTTTGTCTAAATGGGAGAGGCCATGACAAGAAGAATCCCGAAATACGAGGAAATCGTCCTAAAGACTTCATTGTTTCCTCGATCATGGTGTGGAAAATGGCCATTCATGCACCTTTGAACGTGCTAAGCATAACCAAAACTACAATAAACCGAAAGGCATCGTTCGGTAGGCAAACATCTGATAAGGGCAAGTGAGGTGGTCTTCTCTTGGTCTTGCGGGTCAATTGGAATTTGAAAATATCTAGAAAATCCATCTAGACAACAATAATATTCGTTTCTCGCGAGTCTTTTGAGCATTTGGTCCATAAAAGGCAACGGGAAATGGTCTTTACGAGTGACATCATTAAGATTTCGGTAATCTATACAAACATGCCATCCGGTAACTAACCTAGTAGGAATTAACTCTTATCTTCATTTTCAACTACGGTCATACCACCCTTTTTAGGCACACAATGAACGGGGCTCACCCATGGACTATCAGAAATAGGGTAAATACCCCACCCCCATCCTGCTTCAAGGAGTTTGATAACTTTCTTTTTGAGAACCGCTGTAAATTTTCGGATTTACCCTTCTTTGATGTTGAATCGCCGGTTTGAAATCGTCTTCCATTGAGATCTTATGAGTACAAAAACTAGGGTCGATACCCTTAATGTCAGAAATTTTCCATGCGATGGCCCGTTTGTGGGACTTAAGAACTTTTAAAAGGGCGGCTTATTCTTCATCTTTTAATTTTTTAGAAATTATGATGGGTAATTTATCGGTTCCTTCTAAAAACGCATATTCAAGATGAGACGGTAAATCCTTGAGCTCAAGCTTTGGAGGATCATCGATAGAAGATTTTATCGTTTTAATTTCCTCAAAATGGTCTTCAGAGTAGAGAGTATGAGGGATCATCATTTAATTAACTTCTCAAGTAGAAGAAGGTCTCCTCCGGATCAAAGTCGACATCATTCATTCCCGGTGAATTGAATCATTTGTAAGACAAGCTTTGATTTCTTCCAAAATGAAGTCACCTCCTTCAAACGGAGTGAGAGAGGAGAGAGAAGTAGAAAGTATAGGATCTAAAGATGGAGTGGGATTGACACTTTTAGAATTATCCGAAAAACCGAGCACTTTTTGAGCATACTCCGCAACATGAAGCGGTCAAATGACATCGATTTCGATCAACCGATTTAGCATTATTGTAGGAGTATCTTGAAGTTTTACCACTTTAAAGGTTTATGGCTTTTCATCATCAACAGGATAGTTAATTCTTCACCATAAACATCAATCAGCGCACGTGCCGTTCTCAAAATGGGTCTCCGAGAATTAAGGGCAACCCGAGGATCAAATTCATAATCAACGGACTCTGAAGTCGGCTGGGAAATGGAACTTTTCCTACTTTAACAAGACAACACTTCGGCAATACGGATGGACTAGTAGTTGATCGGTCTGCAGTTCAACAATCATTCGAGTAGGAGTAAGTTCGGGGAGTGGGAGCTTCTTCCATATGGAAAGAGGCATCAAGTTGATGCTTGCACCAAGATCGGCCAAGGCTAAGCATTCAACTATCTCTGGAAAATCGCATGGAATAAGAAACTTGCTGGGATCCTCCAAGTTTTTCGGGTAACTTTTTTAGGATAACCGCCGAACAATTCTCATTCACCAGTGTTTTGGCTAAGTCAACATTTATTCTTTGTTTATTAATGAGACTCTAGAAACAATGAAGCAAATTTTGGATTTGTAGATGAGCATTGCGGAAAACTGAGCTCGAAATGTAATTCCCTAAAATTTCAACAAATTTTGAAGCTAGGTTATCATCTTTTTCACGGAGCTTTTGCTTGTTAGCTCTTGAAGGATAAGGTATAAACGGTTTAGGCTTAGGAGCAACAACGGGCTCATCAAATGGAGCTTGAATTTGGACTACCATAGGTTTGATGTTTAGATCAGGTACTCGGTTGACACATGTCACGCATTCGCAATCTTCCTGATGGCTAGTCATTCGCGACGTTATCCCCGTGCTCTGACAACTATTGAGTATTCCTTGAAGGATAAATTCACAGATAGAGACCCCACGACGATAATAAACCTACCCGCTCGACCCCCAACCGCCAGACCCGCGCGTGGACAACTCCCCTCCACGCGCGCCCGCCCCCCCCACACCCTTCCCCCCACACATACATCAGATCCATCTCCTCAACCATTCCCTCTACGGGCCCCCCGGGTCGTCGCTGCTTTAAGTTCACCTCTAGGGTTAGCAAACGGTGTTGCTAGGGATGTGAACCCTGAGCACTAGCCCCCCGAAGAAGAAGCGGTATTCATTTGAAAAAACTACTCATCATGTTCTTAATATCATTCGTTAATTCATTCCTTAACTCATTCTTGAACACATTGTTTTGTCTAGTCAACGTAGTATCCATCTCTTTCTTTAATTCCGACCTCATATTGCTTATTTGATTTTGCATTACTCTTATATTAACGTCATTTGCCTTCATGTAGCTCGAGAGATCGTTTGAAGGTCTATTTTGAGGCGGGGCTTGATAATTCTGGTTACCTTGATTGAAATTATTTCCTCGGTTTTGATTATAACCTTGATTTTGATTGAAACGATTTTGATTATTTTGCACGGGAGGAAAGCCAGGTGGTCCCATTTGGTTGCTAGCACGATAATTCGGGTCTCCTTGAGGACGATATCCTTGATTCTGATTATAAGTTGCCGCGGCTGCAGAAGCATTAAAAGTGTTGCCATCGGCGGCAAGACACTCATAGTAGGGATGTGGTCCCCACATGTCATACAACTTTTAGAAATTGCTTTAACGGTCTCTGATGGTGAGGTCTTAACATGACGAAGCATAGCATTAACGGCATTAGTAAGAGCGGCCATTTCCGATGGACATGCCATGGTAGAAGAAGAAGTATTAGCACTCACTTTGGAAACAACCTGTTTGTTTCGTAAGTTGCGAACTTTTGACTTATTTTTGATAATTGTCAAAGCATCTCGAGGAGTTTTAGTCAAAAGATTACCACCGACGGCGGCATTCAAGGAATCTTGATCGGTTGGGTTTAAAGCATTGTAGAAAGTATCAAGTTGATGTAATTCCGTAAAACTGTGATGTGGGCATGCACAAAGGAGATCCTTGAAACGGTCTCATGCCTCACTAAATGTTTCCTCAAACTTTTGTTAAAAATTTGTGATTTCATTTCGGAGATTTGTTGTTTTGGAAGGAGGAAAGAATTGGTTAATAAACTTGGAAACAAGATCTTCCCAAGTAAGAATAGAATGAGGGGGTTCTTTTTCGAGCCAAATCCGGGCTGCCCCCTCGATAGAAAATGGAAAAAGCATAAGCTTAATCTACGAATTAGGCACATCTTTATACTTAATCGTGGAAGTAATCTTGTTAAACCAACGAATGTGAGCATGTGGATCTTCTTTCTCAAATCTGTAAAATTGTTTTGAAGTTACAAGATTTAGAAGTCCATGTTTAAGCTTAAAATTCTTCGCGAGAATAGCAGGAATAACGATAGCATCTCCGTAACCCTCGGTGGGTGCTTGGAGTAATTCCGCCATAGTACGTTGATCGGCCATCGTAACTACGGAAGTCTCTTCAAGAGAAAACGGTTCGACTCTTTGCTTGGAACGTTTACGATTACGACGTTTCAGAGTCGTAGAAGTTTCGGCAATTGAATGCGATGAAGAGCGAGTGCGCATGCACTAAAAATAAAATTAGAAAAAGAAAAATATTTTTGTAACCGATAATCGAACAAGTGTAAGGTAGCTCTCTAGAAAACGCACAAAGAAGCGGAGGAGCGGGTAAGCGCAAAGCGTTTTAAAAACCTTCTCTTTTCGGGTCGAAGTTCATAGGATCAACCCTCCTTAAACCTCTCTTAAAGTTTGTAATCTAAAAGTGAGCCGATTTCACAAGTGACACAATGGTTGTTTTTGTTGTTTTTTCAAAAAAAAATTGGTTTTCTAAATACTTTAGGAAAAGTATTTTTAATTTTTCTAATAAATCTACGAAAATAAATCAAGAAAAATAAAATATTTTTGTATTTTTTTAGTTTTATATAAAAGAAAATAATAAAATGATAACTTCACGAGGAAGAGTCTTCAAAACACTAATCTTCAAACTTCAACGCGATATTCGATACACACCTCCCCGGCAGCAGCGGAAAAAACTGATTCGTTCCGAACACACACGTAAGTATATATAAGGACGAGATCAATTATAGTATATAGTAGAAGTATTCCAAAAGGTTCTAGAAAGTTATTTTGACCAAAGTAAAGTTCAAAACCTCCCGGGTCGTTTCCTCGATGAAGCGTGAATTGAGAATCGGTTAAGTTTGTGATCACGTGATTTGAATAATCACTATTTTGGATTTTTGATTCTATTTCTACTAGTGAAACGCAAAAGCAAATAAAGGCAAGCAAACAAATAAGGCAATTAAAGATTTAAACTAAAAACGTTAATGGGAATCTAAAAACGCGACTTAATACCTAAACTATTAAAATTTAACCTTAAAACTATTTTTTTTATTTTTTATAAATCCTAAATGATTAAAAACAAATTTAGATGAAAGAATTATATTTTTTTGACTTTTATTTTATTTATTATGAATTAAAAACAGATTTAATATAAAAAATATTAAACTAATTTATAAAAATCTGAAAAATTTATGAAAAATACTTTGAACAAATCTAAACTTAAGAAAAATAAAATGAGAAAATAAGCTGAAACTAATAAGCAGTTATAAAGCAAATAAGCAAATAAGCTTAAACTGAAAAAGATAGTATATTAATTAAATGTTGTAAGGTAATAAACGAAAAAGTCCCCAAGGGCAGTTGGTGATGAGTGTGTGTGTTGAGGTGTTGGTGTTATAAAGGAGAGGTCACATGTTCGAAACTTGTAGCCTTTCTTTTTTACAAATCATTTTTTTATTTGAAAAAGCTAAAGTACCAACTAAAATAAGAACTTTTTTTGAAATGACTTTTTCTGAAAACCACTAATAAGCCAGAAATAAGCTGGTTTAAAGTGACAGAATGCTTAGAAGCTTAAAAGCTTTTACCCTTGAATTGATTTTGTCAAAAAGCTACTCTTAAGCTAAGCCTCAAGCCAAATGAGCCAACTATGGCTTAAAACAGACCTAATGAGCAAATCTAAACTTGATTTAAGCAAATCAAATAAGCCACATATCAGATAAGCACATAAGCAAATAAGGCTAAAACGCTATTAGTAACAATCTAGGAAGGCAATTTTAAGCTAAATTTTAAGCTACTAAACTAATAAGCTAAAGCCTAAAACCTAAAAACAGATTAAGTTTGACCTATAAGCTACCAGAACAAGCAAAAATTAAGCACTAAGGAACCCTAATAAGCTGTAAAATTGCAATTAAAAAAGGCAATTTAAGCAGATTTTATGTTTTTTTGGATTTTTTCAAGTTTTAAATGGCTAAAAGGGCAACTGCAGGCCTAAATTCAGATGAGCAAACAATGACTAAAACTTAAAATAAGCTCAAACAGATAAAACCTATACTACCAAGAACTTGTGCAAGAAATTTTAAAACCTAAAACTACTATTAGCTAATCCTAAATTTGAGATCAAAAACTGACTTTTAAACTAAGAACCTAGATTTAGACAGATTTTTACCAAAACACAAATGACCGTTGCAGGTTTTTATAACTTTGTTTCTACTTCATTTTGAGGCTTCAAAATGCATAAAATCAACACCAAAAAGAAACTTCCAAAGTTCTAACAAAATAAGAACACAATCTGAGACATATGATCTCAGATTGTAACCTTCAATAAATAAAACCTTAAAACTTAGATTTAGATTTTTAAAATTCATAAAAACTGATTTAAAGACCTAGTTTAAGCTAATCAAAATTGGCTTAGAGAACACAAAGCTAACAAGCAGTACTAACATAGGTTAGTACTGCTTGTGTCAAACACCCTTTTAAAACTTGTTTTACCATTTTTTAGCTAATTCAGATTGAAATAGGCTGAGGTTTATGAAAACAGATGATGAAATAAGTTTATTAAGGTCTGATAAGCAATTAACAACCACAAATAAGCAGTAAACTATAAGCTAGAGTAAAAAGCTATAAAATGCTAAACTAGGCAGTTTTAATGAAAAACTTAAACAAATGAGATCTAATCAAAAAGCAAGCAAAAGTAAGCAATAATAAGCTATATTAAGCAGTAATAAGTAGCAATAAGCAGTAAATAAGCAAAGGCAAATAATAAGCTAAAATTGAGAAAAGTGAAACTCACTTGATCCTTTGCACAAAACAAGGATGATTAAGCTTTTAAAAGCTGATCTACAAGCTCCAGCTTATCATAGATAAGCTCATAGATAAGCTGGTATTGTCCATAAGCCCGTCCAATATTGGCTTATCATTCAACATAAGCTGAGGTATTTTGAGGGGTGGAATGACTTATATAGTTAAGCTTTTAGCAAAGCTTAAATGAATAAACAGTGACTTTAAGAGAGCTTATTAGAGCTTATTAGATTATATCCAAACACATGATTAACAAAGTTTCTTAATGTGAAAACAAAATTAAAAGGCACAATTTAAATGAACTGAAATTTTTATTAAAATTCAAACGTTTACAAGCTTTTAAAATAAGAAATACATTAAAACAAGGCAATAAGCTAAAATTACAATAATAAGCTACTAAACTAAATTAAGCTAGATCCCCCAGCTGTGTGTGAGGAGCCCTCCTTTTATAACCTTCAGAGGAAGGATCCAAAAGCATAAACGCGTCCTCAACTTTTAATCTTGTCCCCTTAATCCAGACCGCCTCTTTTTCATCAATCTTGGACCCTTGGATTATGTGCACGTCACATCCTCCAATAGGATATCCCCGGATTGCCAGCGTGGCTTAGTGATTGTGAGAGGGTGTCAGGGATAAGCTTTCTAGAAGGTCAGGAGTGAGTGTGTGATGGGTGAATGAATGTTTACCCTGGTTAGTTGTTGCTGTTGTAAAATGGGGGAGGGAAAACGAAGGTCAACAGTAACTTTGACCCATTTTCATATATCAAACTTTGACCCGGGTAATGGATTTGGATTTGGGCTTTGACTTTGTCTTAGGCTAGGAATTGGAACAATAGTATTATTGTTTTGGACTTGTGTGATTTTAAGTAAGGCTAAGGTGTAAATGGGATGACCCGGCCCATTAACTGGGTACGGGTTTAGCCCATTTAAGATGGTTACGGCTTTGGCTTCGTTTTTCCATGCTCATTCCATTCCCGTGCTCGGTTTTGTTCGATGTGCCTTTGTTTTTTTTCCTTTTTGTGATATATCCATACCTGCAAGACACAATTCACGAAATACACATATATAATGCATTTTTCTTGTATTTGTTTGGTTATTATTGGTCTTTTTAGCTTGTTTTATTAGATAAAAAATATGTGTATTTAAGCACATACCACTGCTAGACGACATTTTAGCCACAAGTCCTTTCCACATGTGAGCTCTTAATTAGTGTGCAGGCTCACCAAAAACAAAAACCAATAGGAATAACATTGATGCTAGCCATTTAGCAGTTACTGTATCGTTCTCAGCAACTGCTTTAGCACAAGCAAACCACCCTTCTTTCGAATCTCCTCTAGCCATAATCTGTTTCATTATTCTGTATCGATTGTTTACTAGATTTAGATTATCAAAACCAAACTCGGCCCAAGAAGAAGAAACATCGAATGGCTCTACAAACTGTTGGGTTTTATAATCTAATTAGCCATATTAATTATCACGAGTACGCAGCGGAATTAAAGATCACGTGTAGAACATATTAATTAACAAGATAGAAAACATGTACCTTTTAGCACGAAACGATACACCGTTTAAAGGTAACCGTAAACACCGTCTTCTATATACGCGTGTGTATAATACAACGCGTAACCACTAGAATCAAAGGTATGATTCCTCTAAGCTTCCACACACTATACGTTCTTAGCAAACAACGAGGTATGCTAGTACTAGTAGTGTATAACAAACGTTCTTATTCGTCTCTTGAATTCTATCAACTTACGAATAATAATCACCAAAAGTGACGATCGAATACAAAACGAAAAAACCCAAAAGTGTTTGTTTATTACTGTTCGATCGAATGATGACAAACCAACAACTCCAAAACACTTTATGGACTAGTCAGTTTTTGGAGAAAAAGGATAGAACGATTTTTAATGTTTTTTTTAAGTTATGTTAACATGAATAAAACCACAAACATGTATAAATACACTTGTCATTCCTAATCCTTTTAGGATTTGTTTCCTCAGCCAGCTAGGAAAAAAAACAAACCGCACCCTTTTAAACTTCGGTTTATTTATAATTAGTCCCTCACATTTAACCATTAAACGTCTAACTAATTATTTAATACTCGTTAACTTTTAACGATCGTTTGTTATACATTTAATATATTACATTAATATATTTACTCGTCATTTAACATATAAACGTGTGCGTCCCCTTAGGCTCGAAAATATTTCCGGACATATATTAATATTATGGAAAACCGATGCTACTAAAAAGCATATGATCATTAAAATGATGGAGAAGATGACAAATATAACTAATGGAGCGTTGTATCATGAATACCTAGACTGGCGATGCAATCCATGACAAAAATGTGGGCATGCAGCCGTTTTAAGTTCGCCTAACACATCGTATTTCTTATTCTGCGCCTTGCTTCAGCTCAAAAAAAATTTCGGGTTAGTTGTTTTGGTAATATTTTTTGCCTCCCCTCTTACTAGCATTTCATAGTTGACAAGACAAGCGCAGCAAATGACAAATTGGTTTTAAAGGAAATAAGCAAATTTAACAAGAATAAAATGAAAGAAGTTTGGAGATTTATTGAAATTACGCGTCAAGCATGTTAAGTTTTCGACTTAATGTTAAAAAAACAGATCTTTTTCATCAATATTGGGGTAGTCAAATAAATGAGATAGTATCTAGGTGAATGAAGATAATCAATAATGTTTGATATTTTATGTTTTCTAAACCATTGCTTCTCATTACTAATTTACTATATATTAACTTTCAGGAGACATACATGGAAAATACGCTGATTTCCCAAGGTTGTTTGTAGCCGTGCAAAAACCATCTACTTCACTAACATTTACAAGAAGGTGCGCAATTTTTTAAATTATTTGCTATCTATTCATTTGATGAACGCAACCGGCTGACACTGGATATTATGTTTATTTTAACTGAATCAGGTTACTCACGCAGATGTGGATCTCTTTTTCGAAACATTTTATGGTGAGGTATGTGACGGTTCACTCAAATATGAAATTATCAGTACTATATCTTCAATTTTTAACATGTTATGGATTTATATTTTGTTTATATGGGTTTATAACATCATGCGAACGATTGGCCTATAAAACTTTAAATTTTGTCCAGCCCTGCAAGTATTAAGAAGACGTAGGGATTTTATTGGAAAATTGTAACTTTAAGGGCTGGAAAGTTTGCCGTGCTGACACTGTAAGAAATGAAAATAAGGGTTAGCAAGCGAGGTACTGATACCTTATAATCATCGCCACTTCATCCCTCACAATTTTTTTGTTGCTAGCAAAAATAGCAGACGATAATGGAATCCGATCAGGCCCCCCCTGGACGTATAGCAACGCTGCATAATGGAAAAAAAAACTGGCCATAGAAGCCAAATCGACTATTATGAGTTCTTATACAGTGCGTTGAGATGCCAGATCGACTTTCATGACACTGGTAGGGGCCACAAATTTATGTATCATCCATTTGAATCGAACTCATATCGGCTTTCATGACATCGGCTTTCATGACTGATTAATTCGCTTAGCAGGTATAATAAATAAAATCACTATCTGATAATATACTATAAATATATAACCAACACAAAACCAAGTCAATTACCCTTAACAAGGTCTAAAGGAAAAAAAAACAAATGAAAACTCGGAAAGTAGTATGATATTCCCGGGTCGTATATCCCAACGAGGTGCGAAATTGACGGTTACGTTATTGGTTTGACTTTTGGATGCTTGAATGAGCAAAGATATGATTGGATTCTAAATTCTACGGAAATTAATGCAATTTAAACTAAAGGAAACTTAAATTCTACGGGAAAAACATAAATAGGCATGGAAAATTAAACCTAAAACTACGGGAAAGCATAAAAAGGCATTTAAATAACTTAAAATTCTACGGGAAACATAAATAAAGGCTTAATAGGAAAACCTAATCCTACGGGAACATGTAATTAAAAGCAATTAAAGATAAAATGCTAAAACGAGAACGGGCATTAAAAACGAACGCGACTAAAAACCTAATTTATTAAATTTTAAACCTAAAGTGAATTTTTTTACTTTTAATAAGCTAATAGTGACTAAAAAGGAAGAAATAAAAAAACTAGATCAAAAACGGAGGTGTTAAAAGTGAAAAACGCGAAGAAAACAAGAACGGGATCGAATCCCGTTCTTTAAAAACCAAAATTTTGCAAAAACGACCCAACAAGAAAACAAATATTTTTCCTAGAAACTATATGAAAAAAGAAAATTTAAAAAAAAAGTTTATATTTTTCTGATTTTTATTTTATTTTTTATGAATTTTTAAAATTTTTAAAGAAAATAAATTATAAAAAATACTAAACGTTAATATAAAAATCTGAAAAAATTACATAAAATACTTTGAAGCTAGCAGAATCTATGTAAATTAAAACGAGGTTCCCAGCTTATTTGGATAAGCCAGGAAAAAGCCCAAAAGGGCTGAAAGCTTATTGGCCAAAGAGTCCTTATATAATTGATTGTGCAAACATGGATAGGTGACAAGTCCCAAGGGCAGCGGTAAGTGTGTGTGCTTATGAGAGTGAGGTCGCAGGTTCGAGTCCTGGACCTTACTCTTTTTGTTTTTGCTACAGTAACTTTTCAAAATTCAAATTTTTTTGCACACACTTATTAAACACATGGAAATAAGCATTTTTTACAACTGAAACTTTTTGTAAAACTCAATAAATAAGCCAGAAAAGCTCAATGAATAATGACAGAATGCTTATTATGAACTTAAGGCTTGGAAGGGCTTTCTTTTTGGCTTTTTAAGAACAATAAGCAAATGAAATGGAACAATAAGCAAACACAGATATTCAACTACACCTGATAAGCAACTATGAATACAATAAGCCAAGGAATCAAACTGAAAAAGCAAATGAGCAAGGCAGAATGCTTAAATAGACAAATGACGAAACCAAAGGTCTTAGTTTCAATATAGCTTTAAGACTCACTAAGCTAATACACGGGAACAAAAAAACTTAGAAAAAAAAGAAACACTTAAAAACACTAATAAGAACTCGAATACCAACATAATAAACAAAATAACTGAAAAGAATTTAGACAGATAAAACTTTTTATAGGCCTTTTTAGTTTTTACAAAATTGTCAAGTACATTAACACATAAAAAGCAAATACAAACCAAGAAACTAAAAAAATGAGAATAAAGACCTAATAAGCACAAACAAATATGAATTAAACAAATCTGAATGAGCTAAAAGCTTAAATAAGCGAATTAAGCATTTTAGCTAAAAAACTATATACAAAACAACAATAAGTGAGGATCTTTGGGCTTATTTTTAAGCCACCAGAGAGAACTTATGGCTTATTGACTTACATATCCTAAAAGCTTAACCAAAAGCCTATACAAATCAATGATAAGAAAGTATTTTGAAGTAAAAGTAAGCTAAAAAAAACTACTAGAAAAAACTATGACAGAAAACTTATTTAGACTTTAAGTGCAAAAGGATTTTTCTTTTTGGCTTCTAAAAGGACAAATAAGCAAATGAAATAGACAAATAAGCAAACAAGGGAACTTAAATACACCTAATAAGCACTAAAGAGAAAAATTAAACAAGAAAAACAAACAGGAAAGCACAAAATAAGCAACTCAGCACCAGGGTAACTTATTGAACCAAACAGCCTATGATGGGCTTAAAAATAAGCACTCAGAAGGATTTTTAAAAGCTAATGAGATACAAGGGATTAAAGCTTTACCTAAGGGCTTATTAATCAGAAATCTAACTGGAGTTTTAAAAACTTATAAGCCAAGAATTTGGCTTATGAGATAGCCTGACTTTGACTATAAAATGATGAAAATTTTGAAAACAGAAGCAAACTTAATGCATCAAACTTAAGCTTCTATATCCTTACTGCATTAAGGAGCTAAAACAAGTACCTTAAGGACAACAAAAAGCACTTAATACACTTATGAACAAACAAGCTGATTAAGCACTCTAAAATTCAACAGATTAAAACAACTAACACTAGAGACCTTAAAGATAAAATTTAAACTCTAACACCCTTTTAAAACAGATTAATATTACTTAAAATAGCTAGTTAAAACTGACTAAAAGACCCCAACCCATTAACTTACCCATTCTGACCCATTTTGGCAGTTATGCCAAACACCCCTTAATGTATAGAAATCCAAGTTTTAGGCAGAATTGGTGAGGTTTGGGCTTGGATATTTAACTAACATGCAAGTGAGAGTATAAATAAGCACAAGGCACACACAGATAAGCACACTAATAAGCTAGAACAATAGAAAAAGTTTAAGAGGACTGAAAGACAATTTTTTTTGGCATAAACTTAAAAATTTTCATTAAAACAATAGAGGTTTACAAGACTTAAAAGTTAAAAACAACAGAATTATAAGAACATAAAAACATTAAAATTAAAATTATCCTACTCCTATATATCTCTATCTTCTCTGTCTTCTTCTTTATATATAAGCTGAGTCTTGTGTTTGTTGTGTTTTCTTGGTGAGAGGAAAACCAAGCTCAATCCTGGCCATTGATTTCAGCTTGCTGCCCAAGCCTTAAGATCTTAACCATTGATCTCTTTGTTTTTTTTTGTTGAACCAATGAAGCATTAGAGGATTGCCAGCGTGTATACGAGGTGGGGTGAGGTGGTGATGGTGATAGGTTTGTTGTGAGGTGAGAGGTGGGGTTGAGTTTTGTCGTGGTGTTGCAGGCTACACGTGAAGGAGGAGTACAGGGTTTTGTGGGTTTGGCAGGAAAATTTGGGGGTTAGGGTTTATGTCTGTTTGGTTTAATTTGGGGCAGGGGATGAGTTTGGGAGATTGGCAAAAATGGTCCTTGTGGGTGTGTAAACTTTTGGTGGTTTTGGTACAATTGGCCCTTGAAGGTTATATAGACTCTTTCACCACACGTCCTTGTGGCATAACAGCGTTAGGGCTATGGGCTTGTGGGCTTATATTGGCAAAATGGGCCCGTTAGGTTTAATAAAGGAATTTGGGCTTTTGTAAATAAGATTGGGGCTGACCCAGCCCAAAAGTGTGGTGATACGGGTGGGCCCACACTTTTGACAGTTATTATCATTATCGGGCTCGGTTTTTTTGATGCACTTTTCATGCCATGTCTCGTTGTTGACTTTGACTTCGACTTGACCTTCATTCAAATTCTCAAACGTTGTCGCTTCGATCCGAAATTTCCGTTTAGCTCCTTTTTCAAACCTTTCTCCTGAACCCTTGGGGCCTCTAGTTTTTTCGCGCTCAGAATACCAAATCCGTGCTCAAATTTGTACTGTATTAGCTATGTATTTTATCCTTTAGATGAATTTTCGTTACCTGCACAAGTACAACACAAGAAACAGGCATATATTTGGCAATTTTTGTGGGCGATTTTGGGTCGTTTAGGTCGAATTTAATGTAAAAGGTAGGATGTAATTACACCACATACGCAATACCAAAATCCCCCATACTAAGACATTGCCGTGTCCTCACGCAATGCTATGAAGTAAGCACTTAGAAAACTAAGAATCTCAAACCCCCTTGACTAATAACCTTGAAAAGTAGCCAAGCGTTCATCGAGGGAAATTAAAGACCTCAATAGCTTCGACAAGGCCCGTTTTTACCATTTTAAATATTTATACTAACTACCACTAATATTTCTGTATTTTTCCTTTTTTTCCTTATTTTTTTGTACTTTTCATATTAAGCAACTAACTAACTTATTTGACTTTCGTTATTTTCATTTGGGATCATAGAACAAGATGCATTTCGATCCGAGAATGCCCCAAAAAGGATAAATTCATCGTCCCCGACTTTTCACCTATCCCAAACCAAGCTTAAAACGAAATCACCGCTAATTATGAGTTAAGATGCTAACACTACTCATATTTGCAACTTGTGAACTTTTCACTCCCGACAATTATTATATCTTAGGTGTATGTGCTATTTTGAATTTCAACTTTGGATCAATGTTTTGCAAAATTCTATGTTCCACCCGAGAATAATGAGTTTGAAGGCGAGATCATCCCATGTAGCGACTTTCGTCTCGGCACATCCCAACCTTGCGATTAAGTGACCAGGCTTTTGACACCTCACAGAGACTAGTATCGAGACTCACGGACCTTAGGTTTCAAAAACTCTCAGGTTTCTCGTATACACATAGCTTATAAAATAGAATAACCAAAGTTTAAAAGCATATTTGAATTTAACAAAAAGAGATCTATTTATTAATTCACACTTAAATATTAATCATTGATGCAATTGTAACCCTCGACCTTTTAGAAGGCTGCAACATCGGTTGTAAGGCAGCAAGATGCAGCAAACTTTTATCAGCCCACAGATTATATTTATTATATTTTTTATTTTATTTTTCATCATCATTTTTTTTATATAGAGAAGACTTCTTTAAGTTTAATCTCCAAAAATAGCACGTATATTAATCAGGTTAGGAGCTTATGGGAGAAAAAGAGACAAATTACACACATGAGCTCTTAAGATTTCCAAATAATCCTGGTTTAACATCCAACTCATACTTAACTCTATCATTTTTCGTTCTTCGCGAATATTTGCGAATGCTTAGTCTAAAAGTTAAGGAACAAGCTAGAGCTCAACACGCTCGATCGAGTCAAAATTTACTCTTATTCTACCCAGCAGGAAAGTCAAAATTGTGACAAAACACTTATTTTATCTTTGTAATTTTTTTAATTTTTTAATTTTTTTGAAATTTTGGTGGTAGAAACGGGATTACACAAAAACAACGACTGCAGGCACAATCAAATCGAAGATCCCCCATACTAGAATGAAACATTCTCCTTAATGTTTTAAGAAGGGTCTCTACGTAAATCCTAAGCCGTTTATGAATTGTGCTAAAAGATAAACGTTAGTCGATTAGATTAGGATATTAGATTTCCCAAATGAAGCTGAGGATTTGAAGCTCTTGTGATCGAAGGACAAAACCGCGAGCACGAGAGGCTTCAAAAATCTGAGACATCCTGGACATATAACACAAAACACAAAACACGAAAAAGGAAAGAGGCGAGCCTCATCACAACACAAAACACTTATTAGTAAATAGAAAGAAGATAGAATGGATAAGCATGGGTTGCTTGTGATCGAAGGACAAAAACCACGAGCACGAGAGGCTTCAAAAATCCGGGACAATCCTGGATAATACAACACAAAACACAAAACACGAGATAGGAAAAGGGCAGGCCTCCTCACAACAAAAACACTTATTCATTACTACATAATATAACTAGGATAAGCATGGGGTGCCTCCCACGAAGCGCTTGTTTAGGGTCACTAAGCTTGACCCAATCCCCGTATTCATTTGTCCTTGGGGAAGGTTTGGAGATCCGGGACAACCAACTTTGGAACGTCCCCTCCCAAAGATAGTAACTTAATCCGAAACCAATCACCTATAAAGTATGGCCCTGAGTTTTTGAATAACTTGATGTGCCATATGAAAAACTGGGTATGGTGATGGTCCGGACCAACAGACCCTTTAACTTGCCCTAGAAAATCTTTAATCTGGAGTTAAAGAGGAGGACTTGATCATCGACGTTCAAAACGTGGTTTTTGATCTTGGTGTCATGGATCCTCTTAGTTTTCTCCTTGTAAATCAAAGAATTCTCATAGGCATGATCACGAAGTTCATTTAGTTCATTAAGTTGAACTTTGCGGTGATCACCCGCGGTGGAAAGGTCAAAGTTGGCATGCTTTAAGGCCCAATAGTCTTTGTGCTCGAGCTCGATCGGGAGATGGCATGCCTTTCCGTACACTAACTTGTAAGGCGTATACTTGATGGGTGTTTTGTACGCGGTACGGAAGGCCCAAAGTGCATCATCTAATTTGTTCGACCAAGAGGCACGATTTTTGCCTACGGTCCTTTCAAGAATTCTTTTTAAACCACTGTTCGAAATTTCAACTTGCTCACTTGTTTAGGGGTGATACGCGGTAGCAAGACGGTGAGTGACACCGTACTTAAGCATGACCTTTGAGAATTGGGGTCCGTTGCAAAAGTGCGTACCGCAATCACTTATGATAGCACGGGGAGCTCCGAACCGGGAGAAAAGAGATTTTAGAAATTTGCAAACAACGCGGGCGTCGTTAGTGGGGAGCACTTTCGTTTCAACCCATTTCGATAAGTAATCGACCGCCACGAGTATGTATTTGTTTCCTTTAGAGGATGGAAAAGGTCCTATGAAGTCTATGCCCCAGACATCAAAGATTTCACACACTTGGATGGAGTTTTGTGGCATCTCATCACGATGTGAAAATTTTCCTTGACGCTGGCACGAGTCGCAATTTTTAACCAACTCGTGTGCATCTTTGTAAATAGTGGGCCAAAAGAAACCAGCATCAAAGACCTTTTTGGCGATGAGATTTACACCATGATGTCCCCCGGTGGGTCCATTGTGGCAAGCTTCGAGGATGTCGAGAGCTTCTTTTTTCCGGCACTAACATCGCTGGATTCACTTGATCCACCAACATACTTTTTGAACAAAGGGTCCATCCCAAAAGTAGTGTTTGACAGCTTTGAAAAACTTGTTTTCTACTGGATGACATTCCCTAGACATGAAATTCCGCGCGATAGTAGTTTGCGAAATCTGCCAAACCAGGGGGTACTATCAATCACGAAAGCAACCGATCCAAGAGTTTCTAGGGGAATGTTTTCGTGAATTTCCTGTTCTCGAATTTTATCTTGATGAGGGTTCTCAAGTCTGGAAAGATGATCGGCGACTAGATTTTCTTCTCCTTTTTTGTCTCGGATGATAACATCGAATTCTTGGAGCAAAAAGATCCACCGTATTAGTCTTGGCTTAGCATCCTTCTTAGCGAAGAGATACTTTATAGCAGAATGGTCAGTATACACTATGCTCTTAGACAAACGAGATATGACCGAAACTTCTCAAAAGCGTACACTACGGCAAGCAATTCTTTTTCTGTCATAGTGTAGTGTGGCTTTGAGCTTCGGATCATTGTTTTGCCTGGCATAGTGAATTGTTGACATGCTTTATTTTTTTCGTGCCCTAGGACTGCCCAATTGCCAAATGTCGATTGCATCACATAGGATTCGCTAGGCAAGTACCCAGTTGGGAGCAATCAAAATTAGAGCCTCGGTTAATTTTCTTTTAAGTGTATTAAATGATTCGATACACTCTTTTAAAAAGAAAAATAAAGTCTCTTTTTCGAGCAAGTAGGTCATTGGATGGGATATTTTTGAGAAGTCTTGTATGAAACGTCGGTAAAAACCGGCATGCCTAAGAAAACTCCGAACACCCTTGACCGTAGTGGGATGAGGTAATTTAGCAATCACATCGACTTTGGCTTTATCGACCTCAATCCTATTCTTTGAAATCTTGTGGCCAAGGACAATGCCTTCCTTGACCATGAAATGACTTTTCTCCTGTTAGGATCACATAAATGGACCCAAACAAAGAAGCTTCGGTCACTCGAAGTACAAAGACAAAAGTCTAGCTCGTTAAGCATGTAATATTTATGTATACGGCCATATGTAAAAAGCCCAATAGACAGCCCTCAAAAGGGCTAATCCTTTATTAGTATAAAATACACCTAGTTTAGTCAAAATTAGGTTAGCTACTCCATATATTATTTTTCATCTTTTAGGGTTTGTAGCAACTCTTGTTTCTTTCAATTAAAAAGTTCTTTAATGTTACAATTGGTATCAAGAGCCAAAAGTGATTGTTTGTTTTATTTTATTTTTTTGTTTGATCGAATTCAAAAAAAAGGGGGTTGTTTTTTTTGTGCTTATTGGTTCGCAAATCATAGCAAAAAAAAAAGAGACGTGGTTTGTTTGTGTTTTGGGTTCGAAGTGGATTAGAAAAAAAAAGCTAGAAGTGTTGCGTTTTTGTTAGTCTTCATATTGCGTTTTGAACATATTCATATTGCGTTTTGAGCATATTCATGTTGCGTTTTGAGCATACAGGTTGCGTTTTGAAGATTTCTATTGCGTTTTGACTAAAACGCTACGCTGCCAAAAATTTTCAAGCATTGCGTTTTGATTTCATTCATTGCGTTTTGCTCGACAACAAGTTGCGTTTTGAAATCACAGGTTGCGTTTTGAAGAAATATCATTGCGTTTTGAATAAAACGTTACGCTGGCAAAATTTTCTACACATTGCGTTTTGACCCAAGTTTCGTTGCGTTTTGACAAGAAAAGTCCATTGCGTTTTGACTTCAAGTGTCATTGCGTTTTGAGCAAAACTTTCATTGCGTTTTGAGAAAAATTTCATTGCGTTTTGAGGAAGATATCATTGCGTTTTGACAACAAGTATCATTGCGTTTTGACCACAAAGTTCGTTGCGTTTTGAGTGTAAGTTCATTGCGTTTTGATCAAGCTAAGTTGTGTTTTGCTTGATTTGCCGCAAAAATAATTTTTGAGTCGGATTGTTCCGAAATTTTTATACCAGCTCGGAAACGGCCCAACGGTCAAGACTCTTCCTCTTTGAGCGAGAGCCCTGTCATTTTTAAGCCATTCGGGGTCATTTAGAGCCTCAAAACAGCATTTTACTGTTTCAAAATTTACCCGAAAATCATAAACTTCAAACCAAATCACCAATCAACAATCACTTAAGATCAGATCATTCATAAACAAAGTTAATCAATGGCAACCAATGAAGAAACAAATGCAGCTGGTACCGATACCCGTCCACCAATGTTAGTTGAAGATGATTACGATTCATGGAAAATTCGCATACAAAGGTACATTCGAGGGAAACCAAATGGGAAGCTTATATGGAAATCCATTCAGAATGGACCTACACCACCCGATGGTCACACGATCTATCCACCTACTGGTTCTACTTAAATGAGCCCGCATACACGAGGAAAAAGCTTGATTCTGAGTTTAATGGACGAAAAAACAAGCCGAAATGGCTGATACCTCAGCTAGAAATCATCCTCATCAAGGTCGACCTTCTTCCCCGACACATCTTCAACATACTCAATTAGATAAACACTTAGCTAAACAGGGCACTGCTCATGAGATATGGAACAATTAGAATCTACTTATGCAAGGATCGGGAAGAACTCTAAACAACTTAAGGAACGATCAGTTGATGATACGAAACGCTTTTGGCCATTGGAAAACGAGTCCATTCATTGACTACTTTGTGCGTTACCACAAGCTTGTGAATGACAAAAGAATTACACAGCATCGAAATCCTACTCATCAGATGAACACTAAATTTGTCAACAATCTCCAGCCTATTGGGGGAAGTATGTGACTAATTCAAACAGAACATGGATATCTAACCACACACCTTATGTTCAGAATCTATACTCAATCTCAAAAGCCCTACGAGCCTCATCCAAAAAGACTCTAAGAAACAGAGCAGTCTACAAGTATTGTTGATCCACAGAGCCTATGTTGCTCCAATCAGTCACCCGCACAAAAAATTATCTGAACCGCTCTTCCTCACCCTCAACTCCAAGTCCTCACCCTAACTGCTCAGCATCTCCGAATGACGCTATGATGGCCACTATGACTTAGATTGCAATACTCTTAAGTGTTTTTCCCAAAAGCAGTTTCCACCCACCAAACAACCACTTCCGAACTTCCTCCAACTCTAGGACTCATGCTACGGTGCATGATGTACACATTGTTACTGAACCATTTCAAGGAAGGGCTCCAGGTCATATTGGTAATTACATGTGCTCGCGCAAGAAGGTGATATTTTACAACTGCCAGAGGAGAAGGAACATGTATGCTACAGTGTAAAGAACACAAGAGAAAGATGGACTGTCTCAGTACAATCAAAGATCAAGCTTTACTGATCGGATAGCTAAAGAGAAAGGAGATGTGTTAGATGCTGAAGCTGAAGCATTCCTCGCTGATGTGGAATGCACCGCACCTTATGATCAACCTCAGGCACTGACTACAACAAACATGTTTCAAGCCAATCATGAGGATGCATATGACTCAGACGTGGATGAAGGCCCCAATGCTGCTGCCGCTTTCATGGCCAACTTGTCATCCACCAGTGCCACCAACAGTCAAGTCAATGAGGTACACTCCAATGACAATCAAATCTTGATAAAGTGGAAATATCAAGTTTAAGTCCAGAAAATGCACCAGGAAGAACATTTAGACTCCGATGCTGAGACTGAGATTGATGACAATACGATCCCGTATCATCAGTATCTTCTTGACACCGAAGCCCAAAATGTTCCAACTGAGGTATCTGCTGACACATCTGATAAAGTTTCTATGATTGCCATCTTAACTGACTTGCAAACCCAACTAGACGGACATGCTAAGGTTAACCAAGACAAATGTTTGGAAATCGAGACCTTAAAAAATGAGCTTCTTCAATGCAAGCAAGAAATATGTCGTCTAGATACTCACAAGGTCAAACTTGATCTTGAAAACAAAGTTATTAACAGAACAAACCCTAGTGGATTTCAGCGTAAGAAGCGTAAACGCTGAACTGTGCAAGAAAACGATTTGCTTAAATCCACTCTTTCAGGAAAAGAAAAAATCAATTGCATTTTTACAATCTGAAAAGGAAAAGAAATTTATCTGAGAAAAAGGATCTAGCAGATAGTTATCTAGATGAAATAGTTTTGTTTAAAAAAAAAAATTAAAGAATGCTAACAAAGTTGCAAGAAGATATTGTGCAAAGATTTAACATGCCAACACACACTATTCCAATGCTTTCTAAGAAACCTAAAGCAGCAACCAGCGACTTGCACAAGGACCTCCTAGGTAACCGAACCGATAAGCCCGTTTAGTTTATGGCCAAGCATGCCAACCTTTTTGTATGATGCTGATACCCTTTTTGCATCCAACTCACAACCCCGTTATATATGGATAGTGAAAGAGGTCATGGTTTCACCAATGTTGTAAGCATGAAAAATATGAACGAAAACCAGGGCCTTGTTCGACCAGAGAATGGCTTCTATGAGAAGCTAAATGCCCTTAAGTTTGTTCCTCAACAGAACTGTCCCGAAATAGGAGCGTATTGGCTTCCCGCCAATGAAATTTGCTAGTAATCGAGTAACCCAGACTCAGCCACACCTGTTACCATACTCCCGATTTGTCATAATATAGAATCGTCCACCTCCAAGTCAAGTTCTGTTTCATCTTCAAAAGGTTAATGCTGTTTTTCATCAATTTGAAGGTATCAAAACGAAAACGAACAACACTAAACCCACTCTATGTTCCGAATGAGGTTTTTTGAAATTATGCCAAAACAGTTTGTTGAACAACAACTGGTACCATTTTATGAGCATTTCAAAAAACACATTCAATCTGCAAATGAAACAATTTTCAGAGAAGTAAAAGAATATGAACAGATTTTTGATGACTATTGGATGTGCGGAGTAATGCACGTGTGTTCTTGATAACAAGAACCTGACCATAGAGAAAAAAATATTTTAATCAAAAATGACTGCCCTTAAGCTGAATGTAAGAAATTGAAAATCTGCTCTATTGTGCTTACTTCCGATATTGTTGTGCCCCCTAGTTCGAATTGCCTTTGCGAAGATCTTAGATCTGCATGCGATAGGGAACACACTAAAGTTCTTGAACTTGAAGCTGAAGTTTTAAAACAACAAAAGATGGTCATTGAATCTGAGAAACGTAACTCTCATTTACAAAAGACCCATATTGATTTACAACTTAAATTTCAAAACTATAAACAGTGCATAGACACTTCTAGTGCCTCCAATGCCATTTTTTGAAATAACTAGTTAAGAAAACATCTTCAAGGGAAAGAGACACTATCAGGAATTTAGATGCTCCAGATCAACATTCAAGAAGAGTGTTAATGTAGGTCACTGAAAAGTAGTTGTGACCAAACAGGCCTTAGACACTGACAGTATAAAAATTCAGTTGACAAGATACTATTACCTCCTTAGGAATCAGCCTAGATGGCCTTAAGGTAGAAAACGTGAGTCTCAAAAGAAAGTATGATGAACTGTCAAAGGCGAATACTCACTCACGCATTGCATACACCGATAAGCTTAGTGCCTTAACTGCGGGAAATAACCAGCTGAAAGCCCAAGTGACTGGTAAAACAAGTAGTGAACCTTCAACTTCTGAGACACCAAAAGTGCTTGCTCCTGGAATGTACAACTTAGGTTCTAAGTATATTCCACAAAAAAAACCTAAACGTGCTAACTGGGACAAACCAACCCCGTTACCTAAGAAGAAGCAAGTACCTTTTGTTGAACCTCCCAGACCTTCACTCAAACCAACTCAAAAACCAGTTGTGCATCCTAATAAGCAAACTAACGTGTGTGTGCCTATGTCTACAGGAGTAAACCCCACTTCTGGAGCTAGCAAAACTGTGCCTAAGAGAGCCCCTCGGAATCATAGTTCTTTGCCGGCTAAGAGTGCGAATGCGAGGAGAGTAGAAGCACACCATAGGACTTTGAATAAAAAGAATCGTGTTGATTCTAATTTGCTTGGTTAAATATTTCTGTTCTGTTATAATATTTGAACAAATGTTTTGTGATGCATGTAACAAAATCATTGGTTTGTTTTGCTAATCCTAATGATTGTTTGGTTTATGTGTGAAGATTCAATGAATGTTAAACCCCACCAAGACTAAGCGTCTAAACGCCACCCAAAGAAAGAATGGAAACCCATAAGAATGTTGGGAAACACCCATTAAGAAGTCTGGAAACCATTAGCAAACCTGTTGCAAAATATCAAGTCACTCAGTGGAAGCCCACTGGAAGGCATTTCTCATTATTTGAGAAGTATCCTTTAACTAGGATCATGGAACCTACTGATATGCCAATAGAACTACCCCCGAGTGCTAGTTCTAGCCCCCAAATAACTATGGTCTCTAGGTTTACTGACCATAAACTTAGTGATCGACAGGCAGGTTCCAAAGGGATCTCTGGTATTTTTTGATTGCTAACTAACCGGAACCCTTCAGGGCATCCTATCACCGTAAATGTTTGTGTTATTGCAGGCAGTACAAATTGTTCTATGGTATCTGGATTCAGGATGCTCAAGACATATGACCGGTGATCGTGCGCGGCTTATAAACTTTGTGGAAAAGTTTATTGGTACTGTGAGATTTGGCAACGATGAATATGCAGCAATCGTTGGCTATGGTGATTATAAACTGGGTGACACTATCATCTCTCGAGTCTATTTATGTTGACGACTCACAGCACAACCTATTCTCTGTAGGACAGTTTTGTGATGGAGGTTTAGAAGTTGCATTCCGACAGCACTCTTGTTACATTCGCAACTCAGATATGGTGGATCTCCTCAAAGGTTCACGGACTACCAACCTGTACTCCATCTCACTGAAATATATGATGTCAGCTTCACACAATTTGCTGCTACAAAAGCCTCATTCAAGCAAAGTCATGGTTATAGGCATCGTCGAGGGATTGTAATACATCTTAATTTCGGGACCTTGAACGAATTGGCTCGAAATAATCTAGTCAGAGGTTTACCCATGCTGAAATATGACAAAGACCATTTGTGTCCATCTTGTCAGCTAGGTAAAAGCAAGAAAGCATCACATCCACTAAAGGCGGAAAACACCAATACTGAAGTTCTCCATACACTACATATGGACCTCTGCGGACCAATGAGAACGGAAAGTATCAACGGAAAGAAGTATGTTTTGGTGATAGTGGATGATTACACCAGATTTGGATGGGTAAGATTTCTTCGAACAAAGGATGAAACTCCTCAAGTGATTGAGAAGTTTATTGTGAAGACTCAACGAGCCCTTAATGCTACTGTTCGATTCGTCAGAACAGATAATGGAACGGAGTTTGTGAATAAGACACTACGACGGTTGGTTTGAGAGTGTTGGTATTTCTCATGAAACGAGCGTCAACCTCGGTCTCCGCAACAGTACGGCGTTGTCCGAAAGACGGTGAACCGAACTCTTTCCTGGAACTGCTCGTACTATGCTCATCTTTGCGAAAGCTCCACTGTTCCTATGGGCTGAAGCTGTAGCCACTGCGTGTTATACACTTAATCGATCTCTTGTACACACGCTTCACGGGAAGACCTATTATGAACTGCTAAAGGGAAAGAAACCTAATCTACAATACTTCTGAGTGTTTGGATCTCTGTGCTATCCTACCAATGACTACGATGACGTTGGTAAACTCAAGGCGAAAGCAGATATAGGTATATTTGTTTGGCTATGCACCCACTCAAGAAGGCTGTACCGAATCTACAACATAACGAACAGCGCAAGAATTCAGAAACTCGTTCATGTTACCATTCGATGACTCTTTTATCCGAAGGGTTTGACGTTGAGTTTCAAACCAGTTTCAGGCCTCGCACCTCAATAATGACTTCTGTTGCCAACAATACCAGAACTCCGAACTTACTGCTTTAACATCAGGGCATACGCAGCGTTCTGCACTAGATAAAAGACCCAGAACCACCTAGTGTCCCTTCTAACAAAGAAATAGGTAGACAATTATCTTAATGGTTTTGATGATGATGAGGTTGGTTCCGTTTACCTCCGGTTGTTCATATACCCGGTTAATGTTCACTGCTGCCGCCGGCACCCGAGAATTCCAAATGGTTCACCTTCCACAACGTTATCTCAGAAGGCGCTTACCTTTTTTTACCTATCATCTACTGAAAGCCTCTTACCTCATCCAATACCTCTACTAGACACTAGTGATTCTGATGTTGAAACACTGTTCGATCATGTTGACAGTAATGTTTTGACAC
This sequence comes from Tanacetum coccineum, assembly GCA_026074375.1. Taxonomy (NCBI): domain Eukaryota; kingdom Viridiplantae; phylum Streptophyta; class Magnoliopsida; order Asterales; family Asteraceae; genus Tanacetum; species Tanacetum coccineum. The sequence goes on along the minus strand of BQNB010009286.1, from coordinate 50,230 downwards.
ATATAAAGATCTAGAAACCGCGTGATTCAGAGGCATCTCATTCCAACTCTGTCAATATGCGATGATAACTACTCCAAACAACCAATTACCTCAACATGCAAAAAAGGTACTCAAGCACATCCGCTTGAAAACATTATTAGGGGATAAAACCGTCCGTGCGTCAAACCAGGAATCCTCTAGAACCAGAGCGCAATGTGGTGTTTCTTCAATGAATTCTTAACTCATGTTGAACCAAAGAATTTCAAGCAAGCCTTAGAGCACTCGTCGCTGGATTGAGGCTATGCAGGAAAGAAATACATAGAGTATAACGTCTAGATGTATGGATACCAAGTATAACCCTGTCCAGAAAATATTCTTATCATCCCATCTCAAATGGATTTTCAAAATAAGTTGGTGAATATGAGACGTCTTGAAGAACAACTGCTCGTTAGTGGTAGAAAGATATCGTCAGGAAGCAGGTATTGATTTTATTGAGGAATCATGCTCCGTTGCTAGACTTAGAAGTGACATACACATCATTCTGCGTCACATCATCAAGTTATGAACATGGTCATCTTCCATATGGACGAAAACCTGCCTACCTCAATGGCCGAACTGAATGATGTTGTCTATGTTATCAACTAAAAAGAGGATATTGAGTAGATCCAGAGCATAACCATCGCATGTTTACCGACTCAAGACAGCTCTCACTATGGGCTTAAACAAGCGCCACGAGCGTGGTATGACAAGCTAACATACGATTCTCATTCAAGTCAGGATTTACAAAGGGCGTGGTCGAATCCAACCTAGTTCACCCATTAACCAGGCAAACATATCATACTGGTACAAACATAAGTTGATGATATATCTTTGCTCAACCAACCCCAAAGCATGCAAATATTTGGCATTGAGATGAACGACAACTTTCAAGATGTCGATGATGGGACAAATGTCATGTCTTTTTAGGATTACAAGTTTCTACATAATTCCCAGAGGCATTTTTATCAACCATCCAAATATGCACAGAAATCCTTGAAAAAGTTTGGTTTGACACATGCACACCCATTGACACCTCCAATGGCGGAGCGTCTCGACCTTGATGAAGTAAAGGAGGAAAGCTAATAGATCCTACACGATTCGTGTATGTTGGCTCCATAATTATCTTAGTGCAACTAGACCTGACATGATTTGCTGTTGTATGAGTGCAGCGGTTAACCAGGGTAAGCCTACATGAAATGCACCTTACTGCTATAAATAAAAAGCGGATCTTCATACCTTAAAGGGAACATTCACAAACAATGGGTCTGGTGGTATCCGAATGACTCCGGCTTTGAACAAAAGCTTTGCAGATGCTGATTATGCAGGGTGTCATGACACAAGGAGAAGTACCTCTGGTTCAGCTCAATTTCTTGGGCATCGGATTGTTAGCTGGTCATCCAAAAAGCAGAAGAGTACGGCCATCTCCACTACAGAAGCTAAATACATCGCCCTATTAGGATGCTGTGCCCAAATCCTATGAATGCGCTCTCAACTACGAGACTATGGATTTGCGTTCAACAAAATTCCGATGTATTGTGACAATCAAAGGCTATCCTCTATGCTGTAATAGTTTCAACACTCGCGTTCCAAGCACATGATATTCGTCACACTTTATCAAAGATGCAGGTTGAAAGGAAAGTTGTTGAGTGTATTTCTAATTTCGTGGAGAAAAATACCAACTGGCTGACAATATTACAAAGGCATACCGAAGAGCGCATTCGCAACAACTACTCCCACTGCTTGGAGTAAAACAAATGTCACCAGAGACTCTCAAGGACTCCTTGATGAGTCTGTCTCCGTGTAACCAAGTGTTTCACATTATATCCTTTGTATATTTGCAAAAAAAAAAAAAAAAAACTTAGTGTAGGCTTGCAGTATATAGACTGGTAGACCCGGTCTAATCCTAGAGATTTAGTGTACGGTTCAGTGCATTAATTCTTCCACAGGCAAAAGTTTTCTAGAGACCCGAACACTTTTTTTTCTCATAAACAACTGACTTTTTATGAACTGAACAACTAAATCCACTTAGAAACCGAACAACTTGTTTTCTTGAGAATCGAACAACTCGTTTCCTTTGTAACTGAACAACTTGTTTACTTTGGAGTGTCATTTGTAAACCGAACTATCTACTCAGTGTGGAAATCGAATGAGCAATTCATAAAAGGCAAACTATACACGTTTTTAAGCATTTTTGGTTTTTTAGTTTCGCGTGACGGTTCACTATGGGACTTCTAATAACTACCATTGGAATCGTGATCCTCTTTCGATCAACGTGGTATATTCATAATTCATCGACAGTAACCGAACGAGTTTAAAAGATTAAAAAGATCAATCATTGCATTTTTTAAAAATTTAAACAAAGAAGACGCCAAGAAGGAGGGAAAAAACATGTCAATTATTAATTAACTTTTGAAAATTGCATCATTAGTCCCTGGTGTTCAATACATTTCACCATTCGTCCTTTGTTAGCTTGTTAACCCTCTTTGTTAAAATTTTAATTGCACCGTTTGTCCTTATTTGAGTTATAATTAACCAATACTCATTTTAAGTTTAACATTTGTGCATCGGTCATCATTTTAAGCTCATTTTTCGCCAACGAAAGCTCAAATTATTCATTTACAACAACAATTTCAACAACAATTAATTATTGTTTCACGGTTTCTTCTTGATTTTGTAAAATCCCGCAAAAGATTCAATTCATTTTTTTGGTTTAAATCACAGATTTGTAAAATCCCGTGAACGTTAATTAATTTCAATCCACAACAACAATCACTTTACCCACTAAATATCCTTGTTTATCATTTCACATCACTTTTGCAATGTCGACTCATCAAGACATCAATGCTTTTAAAGCGCAACGAATTGTAAACATACATGATCCTTTGGCATTAATGGCAAACACTCAGACACCGTTTCAACTAGATCAATCATCACATATTACCTACATATAACAACTACAACCCAACAACCACTTTGTCCCACAACCTTCATTCAACACGAACTACATGCCACAACCAGTGCAAAATCTTGAAGACAGTTTAGATCCTACAACTGCAATGAACAAGGTACCTACTTTAATAGCTAAAGCATTCAAACTCAACACCATTCCAACAAACAACAACCAAGGAAGTTCATTAATTCCCTGCAATAGTTAAATTGCACAACCGGATATGAACACGAGCCAAGACATCAAAATGCAAATGGTTGATGACAATGTTGGAAATCAGGTGAGACAAAATGCTGTGCAAAATGTCGGGAATCGGGTTGTACAGAATGCAGTTCAGAATCCGGGTGTTTGGAATTTTGAAAATATGAATGGACTTAGTGTTGTTTCGGAAATTTCAAATCAGTATGGGAATGGAAATGTTGTTACAGCACCGACTGAGGGTAATGGTAATGGTAATATGATAAGTTGTTACAACTGTCGAGGAGAGGGTCATTATGCCAATAACTGCACAGTAAATTTAAGGAAACGGGATGCTGCTTATCTTCAGCAATAGATGCAGATTGCTCAAGAGGAAGAAGCAAGGATCCAAAGCACTCAAGAGGAATTTGAGTTCATGGCTACTGCAGATGCTCATGAAGAAACAAAAGAGTAAAAGTGAACTGCACTTTAGAGGATACATTGCAGCAAGCATCCACATCTGGAACCCAGTCTGACAATGCTCCCATCTATGACTCAAATGGATCAACTAAGGTACCCAAAGATGAAAATTGTTATGATCATGATATATTTAATATGCTTACTCACGAAGTGCAGTATACTGATCTCCAAACTGAGCTTGATCGTACAAAAGAAAAACATGAAAATTGCATTATTAAAAAGGAAAAAGAGTACGCTGTTCTTTGGAATAATTGGTATAAAAAATGTGAAGAATGAAAATATGACAAGATTTCGTATGATAAAGCTTATAATCACATGCAACAAAAAATCAAATGGTTGCAAGCTTAGTTGGGAGATCCCAAGGGTAAGAGTAGTAATACTCAATGTGCATCAAATACCCTTGATCTGGTGTCTCAGAAACTTAAAGATGAGAACGTGTCATTAGAATCTCAGGTTTTGAGTTAAGACAAAGAAAATGCTCATCTTAAGAACACATACAAGAACCTGTTTGACTCTATCAAAGTGACACAAGCTCAGACCAATTCAATAATTGACTCTTTGCAAAAACAATTGTATGACACCATCTATGAAAATTCTAAGCTAAGAGCCCAGTTATTTGATAAGGTTTCTAAAATAAAAGGCACCACAAAAGGTACGAGAACGAATACTATGTTTACAAAGCAATCAATCTTGGGAAAACCACATTCTTCTTCTTATAAATCAAAACTTTATTCTGTCACTCCTTTTGCAAAATCCTTGGTTCTCCCCAAATTGATAAGATGAATGCTTTGTCCAAACCAGTCACTTCAAACTCGACACCTTCCATACGAGAATCGAAAGTTGTGCAAACTGTTAATGTGATTGCCCCTAGAATCTTTAGGACTAATCCTTCTAAGACCTCTAGGGTAGATAATGCTGTCCCTAACAAACCCGTTAAAACAAGCGTTAGGATAAAACCAATCACTGTTTCACAACCAAATGTTATTCATAAGCAACAAGCTAAATCTGACTCAAACGGTTTTTCTTCTACCAGAGTAAACAACACTGCTAAGACTAGAAGACCACATCTTAGGAGCAATTCTAATACTGATAGGGTTCCATCTAAGTCTAAGAGTAGTTGCCTCTCGAATAAAGTTAAGAAAATAGAAGAATACCATAGGAATTCCCAAATTCCTAAGAATCAAAAGCACATGTCATCTGAATGTAATAACATTACGCTTGCCATTTGAAATGCTAAATCTAAAATTGTTTGTGTTATGTGTAGGCAATGTTTAGTTACTGCCAATTATGATGTCTGTGTGCTTAATTACGTGAATGACATGAATTCTCATGCTGATAACCAAAGTGCCAATGTCACAATACGTAAAAATCAAAAGAAATATAAGGCAAATGCTAAGAATTCAAAGGAGTTAGGGTTCAAAGGAAGTCTTGCTTCATCTAGGCCTAGCAAACCTAGAACTTATCTTAGGTGGATTCCAACTAGAAGAATTTTTGCCATGTGTGGAAAATTAACTGCATCCAGTAACATCGAGAATAAGTCTGAAAAATCTGTGTGTGACAATGCAAGTACTTCTAATCCCTCGAAACCTTTAAGCAAAGGGTTTTCGAATTCTGCTTCTCTTCTTGGTAGGTTATCAAGACTAAGGAAAAAACATACTTTATCTATTCGATTGTTGTTCTCTAATCTCCAGGTCAATGGCTTGTAATCAAATGTCAGATTGCAACCCGTTCTTCAGATAAAAGTAAAATGTACGTGTCAGTGCGTTTATTCTTAACAACGAAAAGAGAAATCTTGTCGGTCTTAAGCTACTTTCAAAACATTCAATGTTTGTTAGCTCAAGTCAATGGCTTATGTACACTTCAGTGCATAACGCGAGCTCCAAATAAAAGGGGAGTGCACGCTTTAGTGCGCTTTACCTTAAAAAGAAGAGAAATCTTCTTGTTTTCACTTCAGTAGATATGATAGTCATGACTTCGATGATAGGGTTGGAAAGTCTATTCGGTCATTTGTTCGACGAATTACTCAAATGGAGAAAATCAAGTTGTTTCAAAGTCTTCCGATGTTACTACTGCTGATGCATCCGATAAACGTCAACAACAACAAGATTCAACTTCATATATTTCAACTCTAGCAACAACTATCACTACTAATGGAATCTTCGACTTGTAAATATTTTTGATCTTTTTTTTATATATACTTTATCAGAAAAACAAAATATAAAAATATAAAACCTATAAAAGCAAAATACAAAATTAGAAAATTTCAAAAATACAAAAATAATCTTCTCCGACATGTCTCTCGAGAATCGATAACATTTATGTACCTAGAAATGTTGATTAATATTAACACGGGTATATAAATAAAGTTCGAGCGAGAGTTTTAAATGCTTTCAAAACATGTCATTTCAACTTTTTCTTTATGACTTCTAAGTAAATGTAAGCTTAGGACTCGGTCTCCAAAGAAATGAAAATGTTCATTTATGTCCATTTATCCTACACAACGGGAAGTTCATATCTTCTCGGTCTTGAGCAATGTCATATAAACATTCAAAGTTTTGAATGCTCAAGAGAAGCACTAAGGAAATGATAATTAATAAGATACATCTGACATCATTTTCTTGTTGAGCATAATTTTTCAAGATATTTTCAAAAAGAAAATTTTAAATTCTTTTAAAATTGTGTGCTCAACAAACTCCCACTCTAAGTTTTCACTCTATTCTATAATTGAGGGGGAGTATAATAATATGATTCATTCTGCATGCACTCCTGTTCTCCCAAGACTTAGTTAGGCTCATGTGAATTCCGGACATTAACTTGTTTTTAATTCACTAATTGTCAAAAAATTGTAAACACATATGCAAATTTTGAGGGGGAGAATAGTAATTGTGATCAATACAGATTAAAAACAGAATACGATCTTCAATCTATAAGTGCATTCCTAAACCTCGCATGTGCAAAAATCTTTCATAATATGGTGCATATGTGTAGGGGGGCTTTTTGGTAACTCTAGAAACACTCAATGTGTCTTAAATGATTTCTCAGACACGTTGATTGATTTTTTTATCAAATGGTTTTATGGATCTTCATGGCAATACACAAAGACCGACCAACTGTTGTTTCTCAAGGAGTTATAAGGCGGTTAAGGTTAGGTATATTCGTTCCATGATCCAGCCAGAACCGGAGGGATCTACCCAGGAACACTCCATTAGATAAAGTAGAAGTCCTAGGTATGATTGAAAAAAGGAGTAAAGTAAGAATAAGGGAATAGTATGGACTGAGATGGAGCTAGTGCTGGAACAAACCCAGCAAGGTACTAGTCATGAAGTCTCGGTAAGCACTGAAGGGGTTGAAGAATGAAAAAGAATTGTAAGGATAAAGGGTGAAAAGAAAGAAGCCCTCCATACAACCCTAGGCAGAAACCGGGTCAATACATAATCTATCGGTAATCACAAAGATGATTCTGATATTGAAGACTGACATCATGGACCCAGTGATGCAATGCACAACCCTCCCTAGCCACTCAGAATCTCTCAAAAGATTTTTGTTTCATTTCTTACAGAGATCAACACGTTTCTATGGGCTTTCTCATTCCGAGATCGTTGATATTGAAAAAGGTGGTAGCCCACTTTAGCCTCTGATTACTAAATAACAGATGTGCACTTATAGAGACTAGAGCCAATGAGATCCATCAAAAATCTCACTAGGACACAAATTCCAATATACAAAATGTTGAACATCATTATACAACATTTGGTATCAATAAGTCCTACGCATTATCCTTGCGATAATTGCCAGAACATTAGAGTGATACTCTTTAGTATTCATAGTGACGATGGAAATCCTTCTTGAGCCAACATCAAACAAGCTCTTGGTAGGTGACTTACGAGATTCTAAATGAATCAAGCTTGTATCAACTGGATATCAATTTTGGTCTAGTATATGAATTGACGACTCAATCAGTTTGATAGTAACTATCTGATTTACTCTTACCGTGTTGTCTGCTTTGAGACGTTCCGGTAATGAGAACAAGCAAGTACGATGAATCTAATGCAATCGCGTTAGAGGATCTAATACTTTGAGCTGGAAACCCTGTCAAGGAGGTTCTTCTAAATTGAACCTACCTGATCACAAGTACATTATTTATACTATAAAATGGTCCTCACGAAACCGGAGGTTAATGTAACCAAACTCAAGACGAATGACAAAGCCATATTCGTCTATATTTGTTGTTTATCACTAACATCAATTTTTAGGAATAAGTGACGGCGTTACAACCCCATTCCAGTAGAGTCAAGATTCAAGACCTCATGCTCAATCAACAAAGATATATATATGATGAAAGCTCAAACTATAAAAGTGTTCCGCAATCTCTGATGTACAAGCACTTCCTCAAAAGAACATTTTTGATAAGATTTTCGGACAATAACAAAGATATATTTTACAAGTGGATCAAGTACTACTCCTTCCATTATGTGGTACAAGTAATCATGTCAAAGAAAATGTCAAAGGAGATTGTTAGCAAGCTTTCAAGACCTTGAGCATGAGGGTGGAGACACAAGATCGCAAGGCGGCATAAAGATTTAAGGATACAGATTCAGAGATGTCAGTAGTCAAGACAAATCAAGGCCAAAGACCATGATATTAGTATTTTGTCAAAGAATATCAAGTTAAAGATCAAGATCCAAGATCACAAGCATGCGAAAGGATCTTCAAAAGAATTCTCAAGAAGATAAGGCTCCAAGACTAAAGACGTCACAAGAAGGATCCACAATTGAATGATCACCCTTTAGGGGGAGATTGTTAGCCGTGTTTTTAGTAAAGTGATGGTCATTATCAATCCCGATCCTTGTATAAGAAAACATAGTCTTACGGGAATTACTCTAAGCTAATTGGGCCTAGTTTTTGGGCTTAAAGCCCATGTGTAATAAGTCCGGCCCAAATGACACATAAGAAAGCCCACAAGGCTTGTCCACTCTATATACTATTTAAAGCTTACTCCAAGTGTGGAGAGGGTGTTGCTTCTCATTTTTTTTCCTAAGTGCAAGTAAGCATCTCATTTTTCTCTCTTTGTCTCTCTCTAGTTCTTTCTCTCTTAAAAAATATTTTTCTTATTTTTGTGTTCATGGTGATGAAATGATATCATCTAACAATTTTATAGAATATTGAGGACAATGTTCAACTTAAGTGTAGGGGGAAAATAAGCCTTAGAAACTATTCTTTCATTTTTCATTTGCTTTTTTCTTAAAATGATGGGTAATATATCAAAACATAGCATAAGAGGTAATTTTTACCCAAATTTAAATTTTTTTATGACACATACCGACGAAAACCAAGTATTAATAGCGTCTCATGGATAGGAATTTATATGACTAGCACAATAACCCTCAGAATTCCACTCAAAAAATGTGAGGTTCACCTTTAGATCTTTAGGAATTCGGGTATCTATTAATGATACCCAAGATAGTTTGTACCTTTAGCTTTCTCGAGTTAAGGAGTGAGCAGTCACATGTATCTATTCCGTCATTACGGATGTGTACGTGTGGTCTTCATCGCCTTTTCTGGAGCATTGAGATCGGTATTAAATTATATGAGTATACCAGCAGTATATTAAATTCTAGAACTTGTTTTTGTGATGCATTCCAAGACCGCATAGTAAGTATTAGGATTTGCTTGATAAGAGGCGTTAGGATTCACCCATGTTTTAAACATGTAATTGTTATGATGGTCACACCGATCATATAACTATCCCACATCCTTGCCATGCACTCACCTTTAGTGCAGGATACCACTAGTACAACCCTTCGAGCCTATCCCTTTTCATGGTTCTCATAATTTTCTGGTTAAGCCAGACTATTAATGAAGAACATTGTCACCTTTAAACTAATCGTTACACCCAAATCGCCTTAGCCTACCTTGTATGTAATCACCTTTAGTACATTATTGTGGTTAACCCAAGTTAATTATTGAGTACACGGTTGCTAAGTCCTTATCCTTGTAAATACAGTTTTGGGATGATTAGGATTCATGGTAGTATCTATTTCACGGAAGAATGGGGAAGAAAAGTTTAGTCAATACCCCCATATATTTGTTAGATGATCTCCTGTTATTTTAATCCACCTCAAATCGGGTCATTAGTTAGATTGTAAATATCGAGCATGTAAAAGCTCAAGTGTAGGGGTACGTATTATAAACCCCAAGTGATGTATTATGTTATTAAAAAAAAAAGATTGATGTAGAGTTGTGTAGAATTTGTATATCTTCGTCCGAGTCTAGCGTGTATTCGTGTAAATAATTAGCTAACCATTCCACTCTAAATTCACCCCAAGCCACCTAAATGTATCCCATCCATTTCCGTTTCCATTATATGTTATCTTCCACCTACACCCCACAACCCTTTAAAAGACATCTTAGATATTAATGAATAATGTTTGTGCCTAGCGATGGAGGTTTGATCCTTTACCCAGCCTATGGTAATTTATATGCTATGACAAGTAATGAGTGTTGATTTTCTGTTTCCCCTTTTATGTTATAATTTATTATACACTTGAGTGAAAGAGAGAATCCCAAACACTTATATGAGGTGCTAGGGTATACTTTTCGTGCTGTTAATTACGAGGTATAGAAGGTTGTGCTGTAAAATACTTTTAAAGAGTAGGCAAAATAACCCCTCATATTGTTATTGTCTAGGTAGAAAAGCCCATTTGCTTGAGGATAAGCAAATCCCAAGTTTAGGGGTATTTGATGAGGTGTCATTTTATACACTTTTTCGGGGCCGTTTAACCTCCTAAATCTTGTATTTATGCACAAAATAGGTACTTAATCGTTTCTTTTCAGGTATTTTGCATTTGGAAGGCATTTGGAAGAAATACATGTGACTTGGACTCATTTGGAGAAGAAACGAACAAGACTACGGACCTACACCAACATTGCTCAAGAATTCCTCTTCAGAAGCTAGAGACGGCGTCACAGATTACACGTGACGTCATCACAAATCCTACCACGACGGCGTCACAAGATCTCGCGACGGCGTCAACCCGCACGACCCAGCCTAAGATCTAGAATATTTTTGTCACGACGGCGTCACGAATAAAATGCGACGCCGTCGCAGCGATTTTCCTATATATACAAACCCGAAATTAGGGTTTTAAGTGTGTAACTTTAGAGTAAAAGAAAGGGACGAACCCTAGTTCGTTTAGCAGCTGTTAGGGATGATTTTAAGGCCTCAAAACCCTATTGTATTCCTTCAATTCATGTTTTAATCATGTAAGACTATCTTAATCATTCAATATGTCTTGTTGTGTGATTCTTATATGTTCTTGCTTTATTTATAACATGCTTGGCTAAACCTTCTATTGTGTTTATTTATGATTGTATGAAACCTAGAATGTAGATCTTAGTGGTGTTGCTTCTGGTGATGAATATGCATGTTAGGTCTTAGAAAACCAACTTTTATCTATATCGTTGTTGATATATCTAGGGAAACATGATTGTGTAGAAAGGATAGCAACGGGTAACAGTCTTCATACTACTCTGCCCCTTATGTGGTTGATCCACATTTAATATATTTCACATGCATTTAATATACCCTTAGGGGCCTTGTAATAGTCTTTATACTATCTTACTTATGCGTTGCCTTAACGGAATATTAAATAGACGACGGTTTCGTGTAATTCGTTCATGACTTAGGAAATAATTACATAGATCATCACAAGTATGACAAAGCAACAACACTAGGAGAAGCAATCTAGAGAGTAATACATGATTAAATAAACATAGTCTTTTATCTTATTGTTATCACCAGTAGCATAATTTATATTTAGTTTAATAGCTAAAACCAACCAACCTCTCAAATATATGATTTTATCTGCTTTCATAAAATATAAAAACACAAATAGAATCTTCCCTCAACCTTAGAATTATGTTAGACCGTGATCAAGCCTTCCCAACCTATTCCCCTAGAGAACGATAGCAATCCCCGTGTCTTGCCTATACTACTATTACAACGGTTAGGTACTCTGCTTAGGGAGCTGTAAAACTTCATGTATAAGTCTTTACGATAACCGCACCACCTTTCTTTTGTTTTTGATAGCACAAGGAGCTTTAGAAGTAGCTTTTGAAGACTCTTTATTTGGGACCTTAGTTGCATTAGCATCTTCAACCATGTGTGGCTCGCCAACATAAACGGGCTCATGTGAAATTGGTACTTTTCATATTACGTCAAGTTTGATCGGGTATTTGATACAAAAGTTTTAAGATTTTAAACAAAAATGTATTCACCCCCTTTTACGTTTTCCACATAAGTCAAGGGGCATATAGTGACATAATTCATGGTTCACTAAATTGTCCATACACATGTCTTTAATGATTGCAGTTAGCGACAGTTTTAAGTTGTCGCAAAACTGTGGCTAGAACAATTAAAGGAAATGTTGTGACTTTTCACTAAAAAGTGTGACTTTTCATCAAGAGTCACACCTTTTCCCTATAACCACCATTTAGTTTATATATATGTAAACATAATTTGATATTCCATATGAACATCTTTATATCAGCAACAAACACAACAAAATATCCATGTTTTTGCTCTTTTACCTGTGCCTAAAATTAGAGTGTGTTCTTGTCTTATCCTAATACGAATTTCATGTAACCCAAGGCAGCAAATATGATCAAAATATTATATTAGGAAAATGGATTATACATGATTTAAGAATTTATCCGACAACCTTTGATTATCAACACCCTAATACCAACAACAATAAGCAAATCAAAAACACACTATAAGCTAACAAAAAACATACAATGGTCTTATAACTAATCAAAACTAATACACTGAATGTGTTTTTTTTAATTTATAAATCAAACAAGAGAGAGAGGGAGAAAGAGAGAGAGAGGATAAACCAAAATCAAAAAGAAGGATTTTATGTACCTTTCTAAGAAAAATAATCAAGTATTTAGCCGCCGGTTGAGCAGCCGTCGGTACAACAGCCGACGATTGAGCACTTGCAAGGTGGATGAGACAAAAAAAGGTTTGAGTATTGTAAGGCATATGTGGGCCATCCAATGATTTACCCCAAAGAGTAAAGTGTACCTGCTAGCGTACGAGTTAAGATCAACATAGACCCATTATTTGTCATAGATCCAATGAACCAATCCTAGCCACTCATTTTTTCATCAAAAATAAAAAACTTACTTTCCACCTCTTTTTTAAAAATAAAATATCTTACAAACGGTAAATCGTCACACGACAAAAAATACACCATCGCGACGAGTATTTTTTTATCTTTCAGTAGACGGGTGACACGATATACTTTCGAGGAACTTTTTTTTGATTTTTTTTTCAGTCACGAATTGCGAAAATCATATATGATTCGTATAACGAATCATATATGATTCGTATAACGAATCATATATGATTTCATGAAATCATATATTGATATTCATGAATCAAATAATTATTTGTGATTCTTCTAACGAACTTTTTTTCAATTTATGTTTCATTCACGAATTACGAAAATCATATATGATATCGTAGTGAAAAATCATATATGATTCAAATACGAATCATATATGATTTCATAAAATCATATATGATTTCCCAAAATCGTATATGCCATCAAAAAACATAAAAAAAGTATCGTCGAAATATAAGAATAGTTTCGCCCCTCTAAGAAAGCAGAATTAATTCTCCGTCCGCGATGATATGTTTTGTTTTGCGTAACGATTAACAGTGTGTGAGGTATTTAATTTTTAAAAAAGAGGTGGAAAGTGAGTTTTTTTATTTTTGATAAAAAAAAATGAGTGGCTAGGATTGGTTCATTGGGTCTATGACAAATATTGGGTCTATATTGAACTTTTGGCGCTAGCGTACACGTGTCAATAAATGGGTGAAGTTGAGTTGTCAAGCAGTCGAGCATGACCATTTTGAGAAGATGAAAAAAAGTGACCACAATTAGAATCAGGTTCAAGATTTTGTATAAAAAATGATACTTTTCTCACATACATAAAGCTTAGAGTTAATTACATGTTTGGTCCTTGTGGTTTGCACCAAATTGCACATTTGGTCCTAAAATGCATTTAATTACACCAATACCCCTCTGGTTGTTCAAATTGGATTGACCGGTCCTTAGACCGATTTTGCATCCAATTGAAAGTTAAAAGCACTAATATACCCTCAAGGGCCATTTATGTAACACTTTTTCTTTTGTCCAGATTTATTTTTTATTTTTCTCTCTACATCTTCATCTTTATGCCACCACCACCCATCACTCCCACCATCGTTGGCCACCTTAATACTTCTACTTCCATTACATAAATCATTTTAAACGCACATCTAAATACGAGAACGAGTACAAAAAACATTTAAAGTAGATATCTTATCATCAAACCGGGCACACAAATCTGTATTTCGACAAGATTTTTGTACATAAACAACCACAGATAAAGAGCATTCTGTATGTAAGTTCTGACATCACACATTCACTTTGGGAGTTCATAGAGGGCCCGAATTATATAGTGAGGCAGTATATGACTAGGAAACCCGCCATGAAAGAAGCCACAAGAGTAAACATCCTTCAGCTTGATTTAGTCTCGAATACCTGAAGAGAAAGTAGTCATTCTTGCTTAGCAAGAGAAAGTAAATGTGGCAAAATGAGATCAACAAAATAAAAAGTATAGGAATGATGGATCCTATTAAATCCCATTGGCTTTGTCCACTTTCAAGATTTTGTATTGAATCTGACTACTAAGATATTACTATTAATATGAAATTTTAAGTTTCTTAAACAAAACGATTTAAAGCTTTTTTAACTTGAATTGCCATAAAAATGGTTGATATAGACACCTTTTAACAAAAAGTATAACTTATCTAACTTCATGAAGTTTGCACCATAATATAGCATTTACATGTAGTAAATGGGGAGGCAGGGCAACATGGGTATCAGATTCAGATTAAAATGAGTCATATTTTAAGTAGTCAGGTAGAGTTAAACCGCAAAAGCTTTTTGTCCATCAAAAGTAACTAATGTGATGATTATGATTAGAAAAACAATCTAAATCTTCATAGAAAATCACCAATACTTCCCCTGTTAACTATTTTCTAATTTTCATGTTTATAATAAAGCACAACCCAACAACGACTCATTCCGAAGTAAACTGGTAGAATTTGACCACTAGAGAAAAATATGTCAATTGAATGATGTAGTAGATATGCATACCGTTTTGAATTTATCCATAGTTCCAGAGAGGATGCCTCTTGAAGAATCCATATCATTCCCCTATTGAAAATAACAAAACAAAGATAGTTGATCAGGATAAATACAGATTAAAAACTATAAAAACTGCAGGCCTCCAAAGCACATTATTTTATCCAACATACGGTTATGACCCTCTACTTCTTCATGTATATATATCACCCGTCAACTGTTGAGATGACCCATATTAGATTTATTACAAATAATCTATTGATGAACTCAAAATGAAGGCAGAGTTGTTTGTCAATTGGTATGTAAATTATGCTGATATATACTTGTTATGATGTGATAAATGTTACAAATTTCTTCTAATAAACAAAAAATTGTAACACTAATTGGACGTGAAAGGACGATAATGCGTTGACTTTTCACTAATGGGAGAACTGGAAAAAAATTGTAACACTAGACGTCAACCCATTCACGTCACAACATTCAGCTAGAAAACCCCTCTTCATCCCCTTCACCAAATTACACACTAAAAACACCACAAACACACACACATTAATCAGTTCTCCAACAAGTACAAAATTTCAATCCTAAAACTATTAAAAAAAAGCCATTTTCCGACGAGTTTGAGTCTACCGAAGACGTAATCCGGTGACCTGAATGTCGTCGGAAATCGTACGTACTCGTCGGAGTAAAACTTGATAATGATAGTAGAGAGTTACTTACATGGGCTTTGGTTAAAGCTGCTCATCCTGGTGATCATGTTGTTGCTCTTCATGTTTTAAACAATAATGATATAAGAAATTTTATTTATTTAATTTTTATTTAGGTTTATATTTTTGATCCACGAAATGTAAAAAATTGTTACATAAATGGTCCTTGTGGTTTAATTGGTCGTGAAAAGACGATAATGCCTTTTTGTTAAATTTCAATTAGATAGAAAATCGGCCAAATGATTAGTCAACCCAAATTAATCAACCACATGAACCATTAGTGTAATTAAATGCGTTTCAAAATGCAATTTGACGTAAACCCCCAGGACTAAACATGTAATTAACTCTAAAGCTTAAACACAAGGATATTAAAGATCTAATTAACTCTAAACCTTGAATGTTTAACGTTTGATGTTTAACATCTCCAAACCAAACCCCCTTCAAATGACAACTCGTGTTCTTCTCTGTAGACTCATTTCACTTTCTCAACAACAACAACCATCCTCCATCTCCGGCCTCTCATCACAGCCGCCACTCTCCGTCATGCACCTGCCGTGATACCCACCAGCAGCCGTGCATTCTCGACATGTCAAACGACGTCTTCGCTAAATGATCCAAACCCTAACTGGTCAAACAGACCGCCTAAGGAGACTATATGGCTAGATGGGTGTGATTTTGAACATTGGCTTGTTGTTGTTGAGAAGCCTGAAGGAGAGCCTACTAGAGATGAGATTATTGAGTCTTGTATCAATACTCTTGCTAAAGCTGTTGGAATAAGGTATATATATTTTAGCTGGTTTTGGTTTGTGAGTTGTTTTTGTTAAGTTCATATATTTAGTGCTAAATGAAATATGACTATTTAATTGATGTTTTGGAATGACAGAATTTTCATACTAACAAAACATTGTTAAATGAAACAGAATCATATCTCCTTGGTTCTCACTCTTTGCTATGATATACAGTAGTTGAAGAAGTTGTTTCGTATACATGAACAATAGTACATGCAGTAAACGTTAATAAGTGGTGTGCAGTATCTAGTTAAAGGATGTACACTTGTAACGTCAAGTATCCCCAAACCACCAGAAAACATAGTACACGATAAAGTAAAGGATGGTCACTTAGTTAAATCAGTTAGATGAGGTGTCAGGTGCAGACTGCAATTAGCAGATGAACACATAAATAAGCAATACCAAACACACTCTTAATTGTTTTGTTGATGCTTGTTTTCAAGGCTTTTAGCTTAAGTGTGACAACGCAAATATGCCAATAAGCTTAAGCTAAAAAATTTGAGTCTTCTGATATGCATAAGCTTTTAAACTTGATCAGATTATCTAAACACCAATCAAAATGTAAACTAAATTTTGAATGCTCTTGTTGTTGTATATTGTATGCGAAATTTGCACCAATATGTGACAGACTTTCATTGAATCGTCAGTTTATATAATGAATTGTTGTTTTATCTTTTGATGTGATAAGATTTATATGGTATAAATTTTGGGGTTAAACTCCTTAAAAGTGTTTGTGTAAGCTTAATAATATTAGAGAGTTTGTGATCACTTCACATGGGCTCTTCATGAATGCTTAAACTGTTAAGCGTAAGCTTACCCCAACACCCCCATAGGAGGGTCGTTATATTTCAGTATAGAGCTGGATTATCTTGATATATGTAGGATAGCGTAGGATCAATTTTTTCTTGAGCCTTAAAGATTTTATGTTGCATCAACCTGTTGCGTGTGTGATATGCACGCCTGTCTGAGTGTTAATCTCTGTTACGTTGGTTTGCCCTTCTATTATGCTTTAACTACTATAAAGGTTTCCTTGGGATTAACTATAGTTCTATTATTATAGCTATGATGATGCAAGGATGAAAATATATTCAGTCTCGACTAGATGTTGTTATGCTTTTGGAGCCCTTATGTCTGAAGAAGACTCCGACAAGCTGAAAGGTGGCATAATTGATTTAATTTATTGTATTATTAGGGTTTATATTGCAATCATGTAACCTTATTGTTGTTGATTTATGTCAGTGTTGCCCGGTGTTCGTTGGGTGCTGCCTGATTCTTATTCGGATCTTGAGAACAAACAATATGGAGGTATCACATTTTCCTTCGTAAAAATACTTCAGTTTATTAGGCCTTATACAAAACCTGACTAACTTCTTCGAATTAACTAGAAGGTATACCTGTCATTGTCATCTTTCTAATACCTTGATTATGGTATTAAAGGTCATTGCTTTTGCATTTATATGTGGCAGGGGAACCATTTATTGATGGAAAGGCTGTCCCATATGATCCCAAGTACCATGAGGAGTGGATCAGAAACAATGTCCGAGCATACGAGAGACAAGAGGAACAAAAGGAATGACAATGAATAGATAAAGCGGTTGTAACTATGGAATTTACCATTTGGTATGATAAATTATTTTGTTCCATGTTCCCAATCTATGTGGTTGACCTCATGTAGAGGTAATATGTGACATATAACTTTCCATGCATAACTGGAACAAAAAGTCTGTTACATCGAAAATATATAATCTTTCTTTTTTTACATATGATTACTTGTCTGATGGAAGTATATTTCAGGGGATTAGATCATTGTTCCCAGTTTTACTTTCATGAACTCTTTGTGGTTTTAGGAAAAGCACTACAATAAGATTTTGGTTCATACTTGTAATGCAAAAATAAGAAGGTTGCGAATTGCGATAGGCGCTAGAGCTGGTGCGGTTTAACATCACCGAAGGTTGTGCACGCGCGTACTTAATTTCAATAATGCAACTAATTTTCTACATGCTCCAACCATTTAATTTGTTCCAATTTTGAATGAATGTATAATTTTAACCATTTTACCCTGTTAAATGTAAAAATAACTTGAATAAAACCAATTTGCAGATGAAATATATAACACCCCGTGTTTTCAAGTCATTGACGACGTCGATAATGTAACACCCCCAAAATGGGTCGCAGCGGAATAAGGATCCGGGGCATGTTACTTCAAGATCAACAGCACAAGATTTACAAAAGACACCCATCAAAATATCCTTCATACCCAACCTCAACTCAAATTAAGATACATAAAGATTACTTTAAGAGTCGGGGAAGAAAAGATTATTTTCAAAAGTGTTAAACCTGCTAGTAGTTTAATTAGGAGGGTCTACATGCTAGGTTTGAGAGAAAGAATGGAACTTGATTTAGAATCTAGACTTATGGGAGAGACTTTGGTGTTAAATATATCATTAGACCCTTTCTTGGAAGATTAATTGATTAAATGATTAAATGAACAGTTAAGCTTAGGAGAAATAGGGAGATGATTTGATGCAAACCATTAAGGAATGTGAGGTTTAATTGAGGGAATTTTAGAATAGGGATAGAAGATCCCTTTTCTGGTATTATGATTACCCTTAGTATTGTGAAGTGACGATAAGAAAATCCATATAGATTGCGCCCACAACTTAAAATTTTCATGCATGATAGGATTTGATTCTTACGTACGTCAACTTCTTCCGTTATTGTAGTCTATGGTGATGTCCAAGCACAATTTCATAATGCAATATTGAAAAATAAGATGAGGTACCTAAGGGTATAATGTTCTGTTGGAGCTTGTAATGAATGTGCCTATTTTTGTTGGAACTTTTTCCATTGTGACTGATTTGCTTGGTTACGGAATATATGGATGCGTATCATGAAAAAAGACGTATGGGCGATGTTGTTGTTGTGAACCGTTCTTAAGAGAAGTTGGAATTAAAGCAAAATGCTTCGAAGGAATAATTACCTTTTACAAAGGTGATGATGAAGTAACTTACCAAATGGTACGATCGCATCCGAGGTTTAAAAACTACACTAATGAGCAATGCAACAAGATCCTACCATTACTGAAGGTAAGTGAAAACGATGAGAAGAATGGGATCTCGCATGCATACCAAAAGCTTAAGGGGTTCTACAAAGGAGTTTTGAATCTAGGACCCGACTACATTCGAAATGCGAAGACGGAAGAATGGCTCACACGCAGGCACATTAGCGTACATGAGATGGAATGAAGAGAAGCTGAAGAAAAGTCTAACTTAAAGACTTCGCTGTAAACAAAAGTGCTTCCCGGGAGACAACCCGGAATGTTATTTAATTTTGTTATCGAGTCTGTCTTCCCAGACATCAATACGGCGTATCCGCTCCATACCATACGGTGTATTGATCGTCTGGACGTTATCAGTCTTTATTTTTATTGCACTTTAAAAATATTATTGTCATATTTTTGTATGGCGTTATTCACTAACCTTATACTCCGTATCCACCAGACTGACCCGTACTTATTTTGTTTAGTTTAGTTTAAATTAAGCGTAGGTACCAAGATAGAAACACACATGTTCTTCCTATATTTTCTACAGGACCTCGAGAAAGAAATATCGATGAATATTGGTGGAGAATTTAAATCTCTGTAAATCTTGAAGTGTTGGGAGTCTTGAAACTTCAAGGCGCTGTTCAACTATGAAATTCTTGCTAATAAACGCAACATTTGCAGAATCTATCCGAGCATATATCAGGGAGTTTCTCATTCTATTTTTTTTAATTTCTCGTATTTAATGTTTTTTTATATAACAATGGGAGTGTATAATTCAAGTGTGGAGGTTGGAATTAAAATGTTTTACTTGTCCTATTTTTCACATTAAAATGCTTAAATTATGCTCAAATTTAAAAAAAAATCAAGCATACTTTTTTGAAATTACATGTTACATAACCCGCACACAATAACCCTTGTTAGATATTATGAGGATTTAACCTTTCTGTTTCCAAATCTTTACCCAAATGCTATATAAATATGAGCGTTTTGTCGGTGATGTTGTAGACTATAGAACTTGGCTAGGTATATCAACTCGATACCGCAATGATAAAGTTACTATGGATTTAGATGGAGTGAACTTGTTTTTTAAATTGAGTAAAATTTTAGATTACACCCAAATCGCCTTTACCTATGTTGCTTATTAACTAACTACACCGTTTAGTTAACCTCCCGTTTAAACCCTTTTTCACTCTCATCTTTAGAGTGAAGATCCACTTAGAACAACCCGTAGAGCCAATCCTTTAGGAATATACCAAACTATTTATTTTGTTACATCCTTACACCTTAACCTACCCTGTTAGATTAGTTTTGATTTACAGTTGCTAGTTGCTTAAAGTGTAAAGTTTTGTATTTCCTAAGTCTTTGTGTCATTTTCTATCTTTGGTGCGGTTGGAAAATGTTACACATTGCAAATGGGAATGTTATTTGTTTACACCCCAAAATGGGTGCAGCGGAAAATAAAGGATCGGGGGTTGTTACTTAAGATCAACGCACAAGATATATATTAAGAACGACACTAAATGTGTTTTTAAATTGATCATTGGTTTTAATTATAAGACATAATACAAAAAGCATAAAGCTTTATTGTTCCTTGTTTAATATTACAAAAGATAACAATACATTTCCCAAAATATGATGCATATAAAATCTTTAAGTGTGCAATCCAAAATTTGTAATCATGCATCCTGGCACTCCATGCCTATTGACCTCTGAAAACATTGCTTAAACGTCAACAAAAATGTTGGTGAAATATAGGTTTATGTTTAAATTATGCAGGACCTAAGGACTTTAAGTGGATGTTTACAACATATGCCAACATCACAAAACATATTAATGTTGCACTAAAGTCATGGACATTGAGGGCTCAACCTTTATTTGTTTATTTTAGCAGGTATTTTGCCGTTACAAATGTTGTAACCGCAACAGCTAAGTCCGACATGGTCACGTTCGTTCCCGGTGATAGCGAAGTCACCCAAACGGGGAGGTTATTCTCCAATAGATTCTATTTATAATATTCGCGCTACATAATGCAATTAACAACTACATCTATCGCGTATTAAAGTTCATGATAATAGGCTCAGGAGGGTTATCGCTACTTAGGCAAAACACATACTCAATATACTTTAAACCACTTGCGTCATATGTATAAAAACAAAGCATGTTTTCAGCCCAAAATATAGTAAATCAGTAAAACTAGTAAAAAAGTTGGGTATGAACTCTCCCTTGAGTACCTGAAAGTCAAATAAATCACACCATAAAACGTCACGCAAAACGTTTATGCAACCTTTTAATTTAAGGTCGTATATGTTCTGAGTACTTTAATTAATACATGAATATAATCTTATAGTTGTTACATCGTACTATCGTTCGGGCTATCATAATTAAAGAGGTCATGACATGACGTACGAGGAGTTAGGACACTTTAAATCGTAAATCCAACAACTCGTCAATACGCCATCCGAAGAAGCCTCATTATGAAACTCCCTAGTAATATAGCACTTTGATAACTAATAACATATATATCTATATAGCTATATCACCATCTATTTGTTTAAGTGAAATCGTAATTATAAAGTAAAAACGTTTTATATTTACACCCTTTAGTAAAAATGACATAACTTTGTCGTTTTAAGCCCGTTTCTCGCGTTTCTTACGCCCACGCTTTCGTATTAAGACGAGTGATCATAAAATCACATTCTTAGGTTTTTGAGATTCTGTGATGAATAGTGTTTTACTGTTCATAACAGTTATAAAATCATTTTTATACTTTTAATTAACGTAAAACCCGTTTTAGCCGTATCTTATTCGTTATAGCTCCGTTTTTAGTGATTCTTTCGAACACGTTCTCGTAATTGAAAGTTTTATCATATTATTGATGTTTATAAAGTATAAGTTTCTGTAATGAATAGTACTTTTTATAAAATTTGTTTTATAAAAGTATTAACTATCGTAAACTTGTAAATGGCGTATCTTCTTCGTTATTAATCGGTTTTTCGAGTTCTTTATGACCCATCGATCCTTGTGGAAATATCAAGTATTTTATAAAATCATAAAACATATATGTAATTTTCGAATTACAAACAGCCCCTAAGATATTATTTTCCAAAATGTGTTTAAAACTTGTTTTTAGGACTTTTTAGCTTTACCACTTTGTTACAAACCCATTAGAACCCTTAATATCTTATGTCTTACATGTATTAGGTCCATTAGGTCATGTTTTGTTCATGTGAGTCCAAGATAACAAGATTTACATGTTATTTTACCATTTTCACTTGTAATTCTTAAGTTGACTTTTAGAAACCCTAATTTGCACTTAAACATGTTTATACTTAACCAATATGTTAAAACACTTATACATTCCTTTTAACATAATATTATCATCCATATGACATGTAAATAAGTGTACAAAACATTAATCAAATGTAAAAATCCATTTCACATATTCAAAAGTACCCTAGATGGTGATTTAACTTAGTAAAGCATATGAACACATAAAAATTTGTTATGAAATGATTAAGCTTTATATATAACCTTGTGTGGATGAGTAGAGAAAAGAAAATCAATCATACCCTTGTGATTTAAACTCTTGGGCTGAAAACATTAGAATGAAACCTAATTTTTTCCCAAGTATACCCTTTCTTTCTTTTCTGATCATTCCTTGCAAATGGTTAATCAACTCTTGAACTTTTAGAATACCTTGGATATAGGTGTGTGTATGCTTGTATTTATGATAGAAAATCAAGCATTATAATATCTAGATATTATGTACAAGTTGTAACTTCTTGGTTTTATCCTTTAAATTTCGGCATATATATATATATGATGTTATTTTAATTATTTAGGGTATTGGGTATAATCGTGGGTATTCGGTTAGGCGTAGTTAGGTTTTGGAACTTCCGGGAATGCCTAAACGCATTTTATTACGTAGCCAATAAAAATAAGATGAACAAAGTTATTAATTATCCTTATAATAATCATATAACACTTGATTGATGTAAACATTTAATCGTTTAATGCCCGTTTACATTGAATGATCATTTTTAGTTTACACGATTTAACTTAATGTTTACGGTTTAAGAGTAAACGCGTAAAACCCTAAAAATAAATTGTGAATTACATAATGTCATACAATGACCTAAAACACGAGGTGTTATAGTACCGTTAGTAGAAAGTTAGTTATTACCGTTGAGAAGATATTTAAAAGATATTTATGAGATATTTTAGAAAAAGAAATGTAAGCCTATTAGGGTTATCCTTAGTATATAAAAGGATCACCTTTTGGCATAGTTAGATAACAGACGAACATAGAGGATCACAGACGAATACACAAGCTTAGCAAATCATATACAATATCATAGTTAGCAATCTGTAATCCTCAAGAACACATTAATAAAGTTGTTATTCAGTTGTTCATTGTTCTTCTTAGTACCTGTGTTAAGATTCCGCATTAACACATAGTATTCATAGTCATTGTTTCTACATAGTCATTTGTATTTATACATCTTGGCTATCATCCTTTATAGGCTGCAAAGATCCATTCAGTTAAAAATAAATTATGAATTACATAATGTCATACAATGACCTAAAACACGAGGTGTTATAGTCTCCCCCGGTTAGCTGAGCCTTGTCCTCAAGGCTTAAGACGCAGCACTTGACGACGGCCCGGTCTTTGAGAACAAATGTGGGTATTTCTTCCGGAATTGATCTTCGCGTTCCCATGTAAACTCTGGACCTCTCTTGGAGTTCCATCGAACCTTGACTAATGGGATACGGCTTCGCTTCAATCGTTTAACTTCACGATCTGTGATCTCTATCGGTTCCTCGACAAACTGAAGCTTGTCATCAAAATGAAGTCCATCCAACGGAACGGCTAAGGGTTCGTCGGCATGACACTTCTTTAAGTTGGACACGTGAAATGTATTATGAACTCTGCTCAGCTCCTCAGGAAGCTCGAGCTTGTATGCAACGTCTCCAACCCTTTTTATTACCTTGAAAGGTCCAACAAACCTGGGATTTAATTTCCCTCGTTTGCCAAAACGTACAACCCCTTTCCAAGGCGAAACCTTGAGCATCACTTTATCTCCAACCTCAAACTCCATCGGCTTACGCTTCAAATCAGCGTAGCTCTTTTGTCTATCACGAGCGGCTTGCATCCTTTGCTTAACTTGAATGATCTTCTCTGTCGTCTCTTGAACGATCTCTGGACCGGTGAGTTGAACTTCTCCAACCTCAGCCCAACAAACAGGCGAACGACATTTTCTACCGTAAAGTGCCTCAAAGGGTGCAGCCTTAATGCTAGCATGATAACTGTTATTGTATGAAAACTCGACCAATGGCAAATGTTTAACCCAACCATTTCCAAAGTCGATCACACAAGCTCTAAGCATATCTTCGAGAGTTTGAATGGTTCTCTCGCTTTGTCCGTCAGTTTGCGGATGATATGCCGTACTCATATCTAAACTTGTACCCAAAGCTTTCTGAAGTGACCTCCAGAAATTTGATGCGAACCTAGGGTCACGATCACAAATAATCGAGACCGGTATTCCATGCCTTGTTACTACTTCCTTTAGGTACATTCTCGCTAGTTTCTCCAGAGGGTCAGTTTCTTTCATGGGTATAAAGATTGCGGACTTTGTAAGACGGTCAACGATTACCCAAATGGTGTCATACCCTTGTGATGACTTAGGAAGCTTTGTGACAAAATCCATCGTGATATTGTCCCACTTCCATTGAGGTATCTCGGGTTGTACCAACAAACCCGATTGTCTCTGATGTTCGGCCTTGACCTTAGCACAGGTCAAGCACTTGCTAACATAGGTGGCGATATCAGCTTTCATATTGGGCCACCAATATAGCTTCTTTACGTCTTGATACATTTTCTCGGAACCTGGATGGATAGAATACTTCGATTTGTGGGACTCGTGCATGATCACAGTCCGCAAATCGCCATAACAAGGTAACCAACTCCTGCCATTGAGGCATAGGGTTCCATCCGTACGAGGTTCCAACTTTTCCGTTCTAAGTGCCTCTGGAAATTTAGCATTTTCAATCAGCATACCTCCAACATCCTCATTCTTGATGTTCTCTGGTTTCCGTGCTTCAGTCTGAGCATTCAAGATTTGCTTAGGAAGATCCAAGCTAATAGTCATGACTAAAGCTCGAACTCTTAACGGTGGTTCCCGTTCTTTCCTGCTCAAAGCATCAGCAACGACATTTGCCTTCCCTGGGTGATAACGAATATCGCAATCGTAATCACTAAGCAACTCTAACCATCGGCGTTGTCTCATGTTCAATTCCTTCTGATTAAGAATATGCTGTAAACTCTTATGATCAGTGAACACCGTACACTTGGTACCATACAGATAGTGCCTCCAAATCTTCAGAGCGAACACTACTGCTCCAAGTTCCAGATCATGAGTAGTATAGTTCTTCTCATGGATCTTTAACTGGCGTGATGCATAAGAAATAACCTTTTCCCTTTGCATCAACACAGCGCCCAAACCCTTGATCGAAGCATCGCAGTATACGATAAAATCTTCACTTCCTTCGGGTAAAGCCAGAATTGGTGCACTACACAACTTCTGCTTCAATAACTGGAACGCTGCTTCTTGTTTGTCACCCCACTCAAACTTGACCTTCTTTTGAGTGAGCTTGGTCATTGGTTTGGCGATCTTTGAAAACCCTTCAATGAATCGTCGATAATACCCAGCAAGACCTAAAAACTGACGAATCTCCGTTGGTGTCTTAGGAGATGCCCAATCTTTAACGGATTCGATCTTGGCTGGATCCACATGAATGCCTTTATTATCAATCACGTGACCGAGGAACTGTACCTTGGGAATCCAAAATTCACACTTGGAAAATTTTGCATACAACTCCTCTTTCTTCAACAACTCTAATATTATCTTCAGATGCTCTTCGTGCTCTTGCTTGTTCTTGGAATAGATCAAAATATCGTCAATAAAGACAATTATGAATTTGTCCAGATAAGGTTTGCACACTCAGTTCATGAGGTCCATAAACACAGCAGGTGCGTTGGTCAAACCAAACGGCATAACTTGGAATTCATAATGTCCATATCGAGTTCTGAAGGCAGTCTTCGAGATGTCTTCTTCTCGAACCCTCAATTGGTGATAACCTGATCTTAGGTCGATCTTCGAGTAGACACTCGACCCTTGAAGTTGATCGAATAAGTCATCAATTCTTGGTAGCGGATAACGGTTCTTCACCGTTAGTTTGTTTAGTTCCCGATAATCTATGCACATCCGTAACGATCCATCTTTCTTCTTGACGAATAGAACTGGAGCTCCCCATGGTGACGAACTAGGTCTTATAAAGCCTTTGTCGGAAAGCTCTTGTAGTTGATCCGCCAATTCTTTCATTTCTGATGGGGCCAATCGATAAGGTGCCCGTGCTACAGGTGCAGCACCAGGTACTAGATCGATGTGAAATTCCACTTGTCGAGTCTGAGGAAGACCCGGCAAGTCCTCAGGAAATACTTCAGGAAAGTCTCGAACTATTGGAACGTCCTCAAGTCGCTTCTTCTCCGACTTGTCTTCAATCTCCTTTGCAGTGACATGTGCCAAAAAGATAGGAAATCCTTTTTGCATGTACTTCTGCGTTTTAGTGGACGAAATGATATTTAATTGTGTCGCATTTCCCTGATTACTTCCGTCACCATGTATTATTAAGGTTTCGTTTCTCCAGAGGATGCAAACAATCTTCTTGGTTTAGGATTTGGTATAAGATGAGGCCAACTTTATAGTAAGACAGAGTGAAGGTCTGCTTAGTTGATATGGTTACTAATTCGATAAAATAAACGCGTTCTATAAATACGCACACAAAACATGATATAAGTAGAAAATTGTTTCCTTAACAAGAGGTTTTTGAGTGACTACTCTCAGCACGGCATGGTACTTTCCTGAATTATACATAGTTGATCAGGCCATGTATAATTGAGGACTAACGATGCATTGCTCATTTTCGTCAAAATAGCGTTATAATTTCATGATATTCATGAGAGTAGTTTGTAGGAGTAAATAAGGAATTTAAGTTAATATTGATGAAGATAGTGCAGCAGCAAACTCGGTAATGCATGCCTCAGTAGATGGTAATCGTAGAGTATGGTGTTAAATAGACATCCGTACAGTACATGATTTGGTCTCAGAAAGCAAGATGATATGGTGTGGGTGGTGTAGAAGCAGACTTATCAGTCTTAATTGCCTCTGTATTCTCAGCTTGAGGGGACAGGATCATCTATAGGTACAGCAGAAAGGTCTGTCGGAGCTAGATGCTCCTCCCCCTCCTCCTCATCTTTCTCAACATCATCATCATTGTTGTCATCATCAGATGACTCATTATCATAATTGTCTCATCCATCGGCAGGATGGTCATCAAGATCCTCCTCAGGGTCCTCCTTATCCTCTTTCAGATTAGAGTCATCAATGTAGCCTAGTGATAAGGCTGTAGGTGAGGCATCAGCAGATAGAGGCTGATGTAATGAAGTTTTCATCCACAGGAAAATTCATGCCCTCCGAGATTCCCAACATATATTAAGGTAAACCACGTACTAAAGAGAAATAAGATAACTCAACCATGGCGTAAATAAATCCCATCATACAGTAGCATAATCATAACCAACAGCGTAGGTTAATACTTAATACATCGTTTACATGAGTAAAAGAGTACAAGCTTTTTATTAACACTACCAACCGAGTATTACTCAAGTTTAGTGGGATACAAAATGAGCTACATTGAAAAATCTATTTGTCTATGGCCAGGGTGCCTCTCAAGATTCTAGATGCTAGCCTCTTATGTTATCTTTAAATGACTTAATATTATTTGGTGATGATAAAGGTAGTGCAACAGCAACTCAGTAATGCATGCCTCAGTAGATGGTGATCGTGAAGTATGGTATTAAATAGATATCCGTACTGCACGGGATTTGGTCTCAAAAGACAAAATGAAATGGTGTGGAGAGGTGGGTGGTGTAGAAGCAGACTTATCATGACCTCAAATGCCTCTGCATTCTCAGCTTGAGGGGACAGGATCATCTGTAGGTACCGCAGAAGGTCGCCGAAGCTAGGTGCTCCACCTACTCTTGTCCTCCCTCATCTTCTCACCATCATCATCATCGGTTGTGCATCAACCAAGATGACTCATTATCCATAATTGTCTCATCCGTCATAGATGGTTACAGGATCCTCCTCAGGGTCCTCCTTATCTTTTCGGATCAAATCAGCAATGTAGCCTGGGGGGGGGGGGGGGGGGGTGAGGGGGTGGGTGGGGTGGGGTGATATGACTGTAGGTGAGTGGCATCAGCAGATATAGGCTATCTTCATTGGTCCCTCTATCTCCTCATCAAAAGCTCACTAGAAACTTCCATGGCACGATAATATGAACAGACGTAAATGTAACTGTCGATGAATGAAAACAATAACTGTTGCAATGACAAAAACTTAACTTATATAAATTAATTATATAGGCTAGTAGATAAATATGAAAGTGCATCTCATGCATAAATGAATGATGGTAAGTATCATAATCGATATCTTAATGTTTAGGTAGTCGCTTAGGACCTACAAGCTTATCGTACACCTGCCTAAAGAAATATTCCCCTATTTATATAAATAGCCTTATAAAAATAATGTAGTGTGTGGCGAAAGTATGCAACTCAACTTTGTATATATACAATATACCCTTATAGAAACGTACAAACTATAATATGAACACTAAATGCCATCAAGTAAGCATCAAGTTAAAGATGAAACTAATGCAAACAACTAGTGTAATTCTGTCCCTGTAAAAACCCCTTTTTATGATGCAATGTTAGAAAACGGTTATAGCAGCAAAAACATTGACCTGTTCTCTATACCTTGGCTCTTGATATACCAATCTTTAACACCCCAAAATTGTGTCGCAGCGGAATACGGGCTCCAGGGCAGTTACTTATAGATCAATAACACAAGGATATATATAGGAACAACCAAAAAGTCCTTTTTAAACTATACATTGGATTTAACAATATTTGATACAAATAGCCCAAATCTTTAAACTGTTCCTTATTAATATTACAAAGATACTGGTTCACAACATAATACAACCATATCTTTAGCATGACTTCCCAAAACAAAATCACCAATGTATCCTTGGCACCTTATGCTTATTTGTAACACCCCCAAAATGGGTCGCAGTGGAATAAGGATCCGGGGCGTGTTACTTCAAGATCAACAGCACAAGATATATATATATAAGAACGACACCAAAAGGTCCGTTTAAAATTGATACATTGGATTTAAGAAGTAAAAGACATATTACAAAGCTTATAGCGTTCACATGTTTCCTTGTTAAAATTACAAAAGATGACATAGATTTCCCAAAATATGATATATAAGTCTTTAAGCGTGCAATCCAAAACATAACCCAATGCATCCTTTGGCACCTCGTGCCTATTGACCTCCTGAAAACATTGCTTAAAACGTCAACAAAAATGTGGTGATTCATAGGGTTTATTGTATATTAAATAATCAGGACCGCAATACTTTCCGTGATGTTACAACATATGCAACACATCACAAAACCAGATTACATTTACACTAAGCTCATGACACTGAAGATCGATAGTCGTAGTTCTCAAAATTTGCCTACTCAAGCCCAAAATTATTTCTTACACCGAAACATCCCTGATTCGACATGCTATAACGTTCGTTCCCGGTGATAGCTAGTCACCCGAACGGGGAGGTCGTTTCCCAAATAGATCTATTAAATAACATTCGCGCTCACATAATGTAATTCCCAACTACATCTATGCAATTGACAGTTCATGATAATGGGCTTAACTTGGGTTATCGCTACTTAGGCAAACCAAGTAATCCAAATGAAAAATAACCATTGCGTCCAATTTGGTAAACAAAGGCATGTTTCCACCCCAAATAATAGTAAATCAGTAAAACTATAAAAAGTGTGGGGCTATGAACTCACCTCAAGTGAGTGATCTGATAATTTATATCAAGTGTGGGAAGGCTTCATGATTATTCCCGAATGCAACCTAATTCAATATATGTCGTATAAGTACCGAGTACTTTAATTAATAACATTATATAATCCTATAGTTGTTATATCGTACTATCGTTCGGGCTATCATAATTTAAGAGGTCATGACATGACGTACGAGGAGTTAGGACACTTTAAATTGTAAATCCAACAACTCGTCGATACGCCATCCGAAGAGGCCTCATTATGAAACTCCTAGTATTATAGCACTTTGATAACCACGTAATATTCTATATAGCATAATCACCGACTAATCGTTTTGGTAAAATAATATTTATAAAGTTGAAAGGCGTTATAGTAAATACCTTTTGTAAAAATGACCTAGTTTTGTCGTTTTAAGTCCGTTGCTCGCGTTTCTTACGCCCACGTCTTCGTAGTAAGACGAGTGATCAAAATATTACATTTTCAAGTTTTTGATATACTGCGATGAATAGTGTTTTTTTACTGTTCACAACACTCCTTACCTCGTTTTAGGGTTTTAATAAGCGTAAACTTGAAATACGTAATAACTTATCCATTTTAATCCCGATTTTAGTGATTCCTTCGAGTGCGTCTTCATTATTAAAATATGTATCATATTTTATAAAGTTGGGTCCACTGATGAATAGTACTTTTACTGTTCATAGTTTATAAAATTACTTTTATAAACTTTAATTATCGTAAATGTCGTAGTTTATTCGTTATAGGTCCGTTTTAGCGATTCTTTCGAGTACGATCTCGTAATTAAAAGTTATATCATATATTAGATGTTTTAAAAACATAAGTTTCTGTAATGAATAGTGATTTTTATAAAAATAGTTTTATAAAAGTATTTCTCGTCGTAAACTCGTAACTAACGTATCTTTTTCGTTATAAATCGGTTTTTCGAGTTTCTTATCATTTTGGAATCGTCACGAGACGTATTAATATTAATTTTTATGTCAAACTTACTGTTAATGAAATTACAAGTAAAAAACAGCCATAAAATTACCAATGTTATTCATTTATAACAAGCTTTTGTTTTATTAACTTTATAAACCCTAAATTTAAGACTTAAACATGTTTATACTTAAACCATATGTTAACATACTTTTACATTCATTTTTCCATAATATATATAACCATATGACATAAGAATAAGTGCATAAATTTATAAACATAAATGAAAACTCATTTTACATATTAAAAAGTCCTTAGTGGCGATTTAGCCATAAATAACATATTACACATAAAATAATGATACTAAAAAGTATGAAGGAATTAGGAAGACCTTAGGGATGATGTATGAGATGAGAAATAAGTGCTAAACCCTGTTTTTATATTTCAAAACCAAAGCTTACAAGCTTTAAAACCAAGATTGGTTTGAAACCCTAATCTTCCCTTTTCTTATTAAATCCTTGCAAATGAAGAACCAATGCTTGTAAACACCTTAGTATGTCTTAGGATTGATGTGTATAGGCTTGTATGGATTGTAGAAAAATTTTGTATGATTTGTTTAGGTGCCTTATTTGAGCCGTGGGTTTTGAGAAAGAAAATAATTTTTCTAAGTAAAAGAGTGTATGAAACTTCACATATGAAGGCATGCATTTATAGGAAGAGAGACTAGATATTTTACTTGCAAAGTTTGACTAGAAAAATCAAAGGGGGAGAGGGGGTTTGACCGTGGGATTCAAGGGGACCAAAAAGGAGGGGAACAAGGGTTTAAAAGTTATGTTTGTTGGTCTCCTATCATGGGAATCATCCCATGATTTCAAGGATTAGTGTTTTCTAGTTTAATTTCTTTTATTTAATGTCTACTTGTGTTTTTATAAAGAAAAGTGTAAGTGAAAGTTTTATATAAAAATGTAAAGTGTAGTTTTTATATAAAAGTTTACTTGTAAAGTCTTGGTTATTTTGAAAAGTATTTGTTATCTTGTATATACATATGAGACGTGTACAAATATATACATATGCATAAAGTTTTACAAACTTTGATCATTGTATATAAACGTAGATATTTGTTGAAGCGTACGTTAATTTTTAGGGTTTCTAGGAAAACCTAATTGTCATTTATCACGAAACGTAAACACTTTCACGTATCCGATAAAATAACTTGTGTAATTTTAATAATTATCCTCAAAATAATTACTTAACCCTTGTTTGACGTAAACAATAATTTGCTTGATGCCCGTTTACGTTAACTGATTGTTTTTAGCTTACGCGATTTAACTTAATGATTTCCATTAAAAACAAACGCGTACAATACTAAAAATAAATGGTGACTTTATTAACGTCGTACATTTTCCTAAAACACGAGGTGTTATATTTATGATGTATAACAAATGAAACAGTAACATTCTATAAGACTTGTTAAGTGACTAATAACTTTGGCCATGATTATGCGAGAGTAGTAGTATTATAAAAACAAACATTTGTAGCTTGGGCTCATTAGTTGGGTAAAAAGATAACACATATGCTAAACTTGTGAAAAGAACACAACCCACACAAGTAACTTTGAGTGTGCTAGACGACCCTAGAAGAAGAGTGTAAAATTGAACCTTGTTTATTTTTTACATAGGACATGTAATACTTCATTTTGCCCATGGAATCACTAGTTTTTGTCAAGTAACGACGAAGTTAGAGGGTCATAAAGTTACACTAAAGAAAATGCCAATTTTCCACTTGTTTTAAAAATAGCCAATGAAGCATTTTTCTCAGGTTATTGTGACACATTTACCTAATGTTAAATCAAACTAAGGGCTGTTATTGGAAGTCTGATATACCATCTTTAAATAGGAAGAAAGATTAGACCTTTTCGTCTAGAAACGAGTTCGCAAATAGCATTTGAATATGGCTGTTAGGCACATGTGTTGACATTTTGTCAAACATATGACGTGTAGAGCTTTTACTTTCTGCTTTGAACATAACGCAAGTGCTCATACTTTTTGCACATTTTTAACTCGTTAAATGATGTCGAAACCTAAAACTTAATTAACAAAAGTTGTAGAGGACCTGTCTGAGATTGTAAAAGTACTTTCAGAATTCATTATCCTCAATTAACGAATCCATAATAAAATTGTAAAACTCTAAATTTATCACCCATAAAACTTAAACCTATTTTTACTCTTTTAATTAGTTACACGTCACTACTTCGCTTAATTATTTGACACACTTAGAGACCAAACCAAGAGTTGACCCAAACTAACCTTTAAAATACCCGTGACCTAGTCTACAAAAAGTCTGATATTGTATTCTTAAACATCATTATTTAAATAGAACTCAAGCACATACTAGGGATGAGATTGCAAATACTCAATTTTATATTTTTTGCTTAGTAAATATGTATTATTTTTACTTAGGTTGCGGATAAAGTCTCTTGCATCATTTTTCGTGCCACTACCTTACTATCCGATATCATTACTTGATGTGAGTTCATAACCCCATGTTTTTACAACTACAATAATTTACAACTTTTGGGGTGAGAAACATGCATTGTTTTACATATTAGACGCAAGTGTACATTTTAACATGATTACGTGTTTGCCTAAGTAGCGATAACTCTCTGAGCCCATTATCATGAACTGTCAATTACTTGGTGTAAGCGCAAATGTTATAAATAGATCTATTTGGGATTGACATCCCTATTCGAGTGAATAGCGCTCACTGTGCCGGTTTACCAGACAAAGGACGTATACCATGTTGAATTGGAGATGTTGCGGGTTAGAACATCATCAAGGGCTATGTAGGCAATTTATATTGGAATTCATACATGTCGAGCTTTAGTGTCATGAGCTTAGGGAAATGTAATTACTTTTTGTGATGTTTGCATCTGTTGTATTATCATACACTTGGAAATCTTGCGGTCCTACATTATATTTACATAAACTTATGAATTCACCAACTTTATGTTGATGTTTTAAAGCCTGCTTTTCTCAAGTCAATAAGGTACAAGACAAGGATACATTGGTGGTCGTTATTTTGGATGTCGATGCATAAAGATTTAGAAGCATTACATTTTGGGGATATTTGTTATGTTTTAAAATCCTTACATTTACATATGAACATGTTAAGCCATTATGCTTTTGTAACAAACAATTTTAGTTATTTCCAATTTATCAGTTTTTCAAATGACTCATTTAGAGGTCGTTCTCATATTTTGTGCTATTGATCTATGAAGTAACGCTCCCGGACACTTATTTTGTTGCGACCCGATTTGGGGGTGCTATAGATTGGTATCTAGAGCCAAGGTTATAGAGAACCATGTCAAATGTTTTTACTTGGACTATAACCGTTTTTAAACATTGCATCGTACAAAGGGGTTTTCACGGGACATGCACTATTGAGTTGCATTAGTTGGTTATACTAGATGCTTTCATGATCTATATGCATGTTTATATTATATTACGTATATACTATACCGGTCTTATATAATATACTTATATAAGTTTATTTTATTGTTTCAGCAGTCATGCCTTCAACATCCACAGTTACCTACACATCTGTCTACACTGATTCTGAGTCTTAAAGATTCCAGTAGGTTTCTGATGAGGAGCCAGAGGCACTTGAGGAGGCCCCACCATCTCCAGACTATGTGCCTAGACCTGAGCACCCACCATCTCCTAATTACGTGCCTGGTCCTGAGCACCCACCTTCACCAGTCTACGTACCTAAGCCTGAGTATCCAGAGTACTTAGTGCTATCTGATGCTGAGGCACCTATAGAGGATCAGCCTTTACCAGATGATGCCTCACCGACAGCCCTATCATCGGGCTACATTGCTGACTCTGATTCGGAGGAGGATCCAGATAAAAAGCCCTAAGAGGATCATACTAACTATCATGCCGATGGAGGAGACGATGCTGATGATGAGTCATTCGATGATGATGATGATGTTAAGGAGGAGGAGGAGCACCTAGCTTCGGCCGACTCTTTTGATGTACCTATTGTTGACCCTGTTTCCTCAACTAAGGATACAGAGGCATTTGAGACCGATGAGTCTGCACCTACACCTGTACCATTACCTAAACGTCACATAGCTAGGATGTCCGTCCGACCTCAAACACCGATGTCAGATACTGCTGTGGCACTCATCGCTGAGTATACTTCTACACCTACTCTACCATCACCACCACAATCTCCACTTACTCTACTATCATCATCACTTGCCCTGATTCCCTCATCACCACTACCTGTACCATCTCTACCATTACCTCTACCACTACCTACTGTTGATAGTCCTACCTATGCTGAGGCACCTTTATGCTACAAAGCAACTAGGATTCGGTTGAGATCTGCATCACCTTTACCATTACCATCACTACCATTACCATCACCACCATTACCACCACCATCATCACCTTTACTCCTACCTTATATTGACCGTAGAGTGGATATTCCCGAGGCTGTGTTGCCACCTTGAAAGAGGTTGTGCCTTGCTCTCGGCCCTAAAATAGAGGTCAGGAAGAGTTTTTCTACTGTTGTTAGGCCTACTGGGGGTTATAGAGCAGATTATAGGTTTACTGGCACTCTAGATGCTAAGCTTAGACGTGAGCGGGTTAAAGAGATGGGTTACAGGATCACTAATATTTAGGAGGATCTAGCTAAGGCTACAGAGGAGGTACCACCGACGACTATGGCAGAGTTGAGTCAGCGGGTGATGGACCTTGTCACTACTGTCAGGTAGGATACAAATGAGATTTATGTACGATTTAAGGATGTATAGGATGAACGGGCCCTTTTGAGAGGCTAGGTCAACATGTTACGCATAGATAGGCGTTACCATCTCAACACAACTAGGCTTGTTAAGAGTAAGGCTAGAGTTTCTCGAGAGGCATGGGCGCAGTCTATGGGCTATAGTAAGGTAGTACATGATGAGCTCCAGGTATATCGGACTCATATTCAGATTCAGGACATTCACATCTCTTCATTGGAGGCACTGGTTATGACATTGGTTTCTCATACTAGATCACTACAAAGATAGTTGATAGCAGCTTTGGGACGTATTGGTACACTAAAGGCTAGGGAGCCAGCTCACACTGATAACCTAGAGGATGCTGATAGCTGTAGTTAGTTTACATTTTAGTCATGTCATTAGATATCATTATGTTAGCCTGCTAAGTATTATGGGTTAATCCCAGCTAGTACGGCGGTAGAACTTGTATTTTGTTTCATTTATGTATCAAACTATCATGTATGTTTTCCAGGTTATATATGGAATGGATGTATTATGTCGTGTCAATGTGATATCAAATTTTACTATATACATCTCTTGTGTTGTGATCTCACTTTATTTATTATGTATATGTCATGTCACGGTTATAATTGTATGAAATCTAACATGTACTATATTTTCTTATGATTTGAGGAAAATGACTCAAAGAAGAGGAACCAGAACCCCCACTGCCACTGCCACTGCCACCACCCCCAATGACTGATGCTGCTATCAGGGCATTGATAGCCCGAGGCGTGGCTGATGCTTTGGCTGAGCAAGGAATTCAAAGAAACACCAGCCTCAATGGCGATGGAAGCCAAGATTCTAGAAGTGGTATTGCAAGACCTGTGCGCCCTACTTGTGAGTGCACATATAGTTACTTCCTTAAATGTCAACCTTTAAACTTTAAGGGTACTAAAGGAGTTGTTGGTCTAACTTAATGGGTTGAAAGAATATAGACTATCTTCCATATCAGTAATTGTGGAGTCGATAACCAAGTCAAGTTTGCTACTTGCACTCTTAATGGTGTTCCCTTAACATGGTGGAACTCCCATGTCAAGACAGTTGGTCATGATGCTGCTTATGGCATGCCTTTGAAGATACTTATGAAAATGATGACTAGTAAGTACTGTCCCCGAAATGAGATCAATAAATTAGAGATAGAGATCTGGAATCTGAAGGTGAAGGGTACGAACTTGATGAGTTATACCCAACACTTTTAGGAACTAGCATTGATGGTCGGGAGAATGTTTCCCGAAGAGTCAGATGTGGTTGAAAAGTATGTGAGTGGATTACCTTACATGATCCAAGGAAATGTGATGTCTACCAAACCCAAGACAATGGAGGAAGCTATTGAAATGACAAATAATATGATGGATCAAAAACTCCGTACGTTGGTTGAGCGTCAGATTGAAAACAAAAGGAAGCAAGATGATAACTCCAGAAACAACCAAAACCAGCAACAACCAAACAAGAGGCAGAACACTGTTAGGGCTTACACTGCTGGGCCTAGTGAGAAAAGGGAGTATAGTGGATCTATCCTAAAATGTTGCAAATGCAACTACTATCATAACGGTTCATATGCACCAAAGTGCCACAAGTGCAACAAGGTTGGCTACCTGGCCTATGATTGCAGGAGTTCTGGCAATGCTAACACTGGTTACAACCAAAGAGCCACTAGGGCGAATCAGAAGGGTAACGGTTGCTATGAATGTGGTGCTCAGGGGCATTTTAAGAGAGAATGCCTAAAGCTAAAAAAAAACCGTGGTAATCAAGGTGGAAATGGCAATGCTCCAGCAAAAGTGTATGTGGTGGGTAATGCGGGGATAAACCCAGACTCCAATGTTGTTACGAGTACGTTTCTTCTAAACAACCGCTATGCTTATATCTTATTTGATACTGGTGCTGATAGAAGTTTTATGTCAACTGCATTCAACTCCGTAATTGATATCACACCAATTACATTAGACCATTATTATGATGTTGAACTAGCCAACGAGAAAATAATTAGGATAAACACTATTATTCGAGGTTGTACATTAAACTTATTAAATCATTCATTCAACATTGACTTAATGCCCGTAGAACTTGGTAGTTTTGACTTCATAATTGGTATGGATTGGTTGGCAAAGTACCATGCTATCATTGTTTGTGCCGAGAAAATTGTTCGTATTCTTGGGGAAATGAAACATTAATTGTTCGTGGTGATGGAAGTGATCGGGGAAACAAGACTCGATTGAACATCATCTCGTGCACTAAAACACAGAAGTACATGCTAAAAGGATGTCATATCTTTTTAGCACATGTTACTACAAATGAGATCGAAGATAAGTTGGAGGAGAAGCGACTTAAAGACGTACCAATCGTTCGAGATTTTCTTGAAGTATTTCCCGAAGACTTGTCGGGTCTTCCACCGACTCGACAAGTGGAATTTCAGATCGATTTGATACCTAGTGTTGCACCTGTAGCACGAGCACCTTATCGATTAGCTCTATCAGAAATGAAGGAATTATCAGACCAACTCCAGGAGCTTTTTGACAAAGGCTTCATAAGACCCAATTCCTCACCTTGGGAGCTTCGGTCTTGTTTGTCAATAAGAAGGATGGATCATTTTGAATGTGCATCGACTATCGGGAATTAAACAAGCTGACGGTGAAGAATCATTATCCACTCCCAAGGATCGATGATTTATTTGATCAACTATAAGGATTCAATGTTTATTCTAAGATAGACTTGCGATCGGGTTATAATCAGCTTCAAGTACGTAAAGGAGATATTCCAAAGACGGCATTCAAAACTCAGTATGGTCATTACGAGTTCCAAGTTATGCTATTGGGTTTGACTAATGCACCAGCGGTATTTATAGATCTCATGAATCGGGTGTGCAAACCATATTTGGATAAGTTTGTGATCGTCTTTATTGATGATATACTAATTTATTCAAAGAACAAAAAAGAACATGAAGAGCATCTTAAGGCAATTCTAGAATTGCTTAAGAAAGAGGAATTGTATGCTAAGTTTTCTAAATGTGAATTTTGGATTCCCAAGGTATAACTTCTCGGTCATGTGATTAATAGTAAAGGCATTCACGTGAATCCCGCCAAGATCGAATCCATAAAAGATTGGGCATCTCCTAAGACTCTAACGGAGATTCATTAATTTTTAGATCTTGCTAGTTATTATTAGAGATTCATTGAAGGATTTTTGAAGGTTTCTAAGCTGATGACCAAGCTTACTCAAAAGAAAGTCGCCTTTGAATAAGGTGACAAACAAAAAGCAGCTTTTTAGACGTTAAAGGATAAGTTGTGTAACGCATCTATCTTAGCTCTACCTCAAGGAGCTGAGAACTTTTTTGTTTATTGCGATGTATCATATAAAGAATTGGGTGTTGTTTTGATGCAAAACGAGAAGGTGATTGCTTATGCATCATGACAATTGAAGATTCATGAGAAGAATTATACTACTCATGATTTGGAACTTGATGCAGTAGTGTTTGCTCTAAAGATTTAAAGGCACTATTTGTACGAAACCAATTGTACGGTGTTTACTGATCACAAGAGTTTACAACACATTCTTGACCAAAAGGAGTTGAACATGAGGCAACGTCATTGGTTAGAGTTGCTCAGTAATTACGATTGTGAAATTCGTTATCACCTGGGGAAAGAAAACGTAGTGGTCGATGCCTTAAGCCGTAAAGAATGGAATAAGCCATTACGGGTTCGAGCCTTAGACTTGACTATTGGTTTGAATCTCCCCAAACAAATTTTGGAAGCTCAAATGGAAGCACAAAAACTAGAGAACTTCAAGAACGAAGACATAGGAGGCATGATCAGGAATGATATACTGAAGGAAAAGTTAGAACCCCGTGCCGACAGAACTCTATGCTTAAATGGCAGGAGTTGGTTGCCATGTTATGGTGATTTAAGGATTGTGATTATGCACGAGTCCCACAAGTCAAAATACTCTATCCATCTGGGTTCCGACAATATGTATTAGGACATGAAAAAGCTATAGTGGTGGCCCAATATGAAGGCGACATCACCACTTATGTTCGCAAATGTTTAACATGTGCTAAGGTCAAGGCTGAACATCAAAGGCCATCGGGTTTATTGGTGCAACCCAAGATACCTAAATGGAAGTGGGATAATATCACTATGGATTTTGTCACAAAGCTTCCTAAGTCGTCACAAGGTTATGACACCATTTGGGTGATTATTGACTGACTTACTAAGTCTGTAATCTTCTTACCGATGAGGGAAACTTATCTCATGAATAAATTAGCAAGAATGTACCTAAAGGAGGTAGTCACAAGGCATGGAATACCTATCTCAATCATTTATGATTGTGCTGGTAGATTCGCATCAAATTTTTGGAGGTCACTTCAGAAGTCTTTGGGTACTAGCTTGGATATGAGTATTGCATATCATCTAGAGACTGACGGGCAAAGCAAGAGGACTATTCAAACTCTCAAGGATATGCTACGTGCTTATGTAATCGACTTTGGAAATGGTTGGGTTAAACATTTACCATTAGTTAATTTTTCATATAATAGTACTTATCACGCTAGCATCAAGGCTACACCATTTGAGGCACTTTACGATTGAAAGTGTCATTCACCTGTTTGTTGGGCCGAGGTTGGAGAAATTTAACTCATCGGTCCAAAAATAGTTCAAGAGATAACCGAGAAGGTCATACAAATCAAGCAAAGAATTTAATCCGCTCGTGATCGAAAAAAGAGTCACGCCGACTTAAAGTGTAAGTCGATGGAATTTTAAGTTTGAGATAGAGTTATGCTTAAGGTTTCACCTAGGAAAGGGGTCGTGTGTTTTGGAAAATGGGGGAAATTAAACCCTAGGTATGTTGGACCTTTCAAGGTGTTGGCTAAGGTTGGAGCCGCTGCTTATAAGCTTGAGCTTCCTCAAGAGTTAAGTAGGGTTCACAATACATTTCATGTATCCAACTTGAAGAAATATTATTCCAACAAACCATTAGCCGTTCCGTCGGATGGACTTCACATTGATGATAAGCTCTGTTTTGTGGAGGAACCCATAAAAATCATGGATTGAGAAATCAAACGGTTAAAGCAAAGCCATATCCTAATTGTCAAGGTTCGGTGGAACTCTATGAGGGGTCTTGAGTTCACATGGGAACGTGAAGACCAATTTTAAAAGAAGTATCCACATCTCTTCACTAAACCCGTACCATTGTCAAGTGTCGCGACTTTAGCCTTGGGGACAAGGCTCTTCTAATGGGAGGAGACTATAACATTTCGCATTTTTAGGTCATTTTACGACTTCAATTATTCAACTATTTATTTTTAGGCTTTTACGCGTTTGTTTTTTTTATTTAAATCGCACAGGTTAAATCGCGTAAGCTAAAACAAGCATTTAACATAAACGGGCATCAAAAAAATAAATGTTTACGTCAAGTAAGTGTTATAAAGTTATTAGGATGATAATTTATAGCTTTACACTATTTATTTTTATTGGTTACGTAAAATGTTTATATAACGCAATAAAACTACACTTTTGCACGCATGGGAGCCGGTAAACTCATCTACACTTCAACCAATACCCGCTATTACCCTTCATATCAAATTCTTATCAGAACTACTACATAAAAATCTCCATACCCAGTTTTATACTCATACATATTCATACATTACAAATTAGGTCAAGACTTTTTAATTAAAAACGGGATTAGTACTACGTTTAAACTAGAGAACTAGTTATCAATTTCTCTACAACTTAGCTAACCAAAATCGTGTACATCCTACTCTTATCCTTTCACCACCACTTAGTGTTTAATTCTAATAAGTAAACAAAAACATGTCTTATATTTCTATCCTTGTTTTTTAAATGATACATACAAGAAAATTTCCTAATACTAGAAACTAAGATACCTTCCTAAAGAATAGATAAAATCTCGTGTACTTATTTTCCAACTCCACAAATCAGTGAATGTTCAACTAGGATAAGATTTTACAAAATCCATTCTTACTATAACTCTATTACCCAATGTATAAAGCCCAATATCTCTTTTTATAAACACCTAAAAACCCACGTGATATCTTGGCTATGTTTTTCTTGTTTCTGCTTCCCACGCAACACCAATAATAAACACCTTTTAAATCCTATACATTGACCATGATAAAACCTGAAAATCCCTTTCCTTAATTGGGTTAACATAAAAACATGACCTCAAGGATGAGACACTATACATGCCTTGCTATTTTAGTATAAAAAGCCTTACCTACCTCTTACAAACTCAAAAGAAGAAAACACAGAGAATACAAACAATCAGATTCATAACTCTACTCCTTTCACCATTGTTCTCTTATTCTTATATCCTTGGTTGTTCGACACACATACAACCCACGAAACTTCACACCATCACCTTCCTCATAAACCTTACATTCAAGGAAACCCTAACTAGGTTTCTTTGGTTTTCGTTTTCCTGTTGGTCGACCACATCAAGGCAGTAAGCAAATGATCGTGTTCGTGACTTTGAGTGTGCTAGACTTATAAAAAGAACACAGCCCACACAAGTAACTTTGAGTCTGCTAGACGATCCTAGAAGAAGAGTGTAAAATCAAACCTTGTTTATTTTGTACATAGGACATGTAATACTTTGTTTTGCCCATGGAATCACTAGTTTTCGTCACGAAGTTAGAAGGTCCTAAAGTTACACTAAAGAAAATGCCATTTTTCCACTTGTTTTAAAAACAGCCAACGAGGCATTTTTCTCAGGTTATTGCGACACATTTACCTAATGTTAAAATGAACCAAAGGCTGTTATTGGAAGTCTGATATACCATCTTTAAATAGGAAGAAAGATTAGCCCTTTTTGTCTAGAAACAAGTTCGCAAATAACGTTTGAATATGGCTGTTAGGCACATGTGTTGACATTTTGTCAAACACATGACGTGTAGAGTTTTTTCTTTCTGTTTTTAACATAACGCAAGTACTCACACTTTTTACACATTTTAACCCATTAAACGATGTTGAAACCTAAAACTTAATTAATTGAAGTTGTAGAGGACCTGTCCGAGATTGTAAAAGTACTTTCAAAATTCATTATCCTAAATTAACGAATCCATAATTAAATTGCAAAACTCCAAATTTATCACCCATAAAACTTAAACATATTTTTACTCTTTTAATTAGTTACATGTCACTACTTGGCTTAATTATTTGACACACTTATAGACCAAACCAGGAGTCGACCCAAACTAACCTTTAAAATACCCGTGGCCTAGTCTACAAAAAGTTCGATATCATAAATTGCATGTTTATATTTAGAACGTATTGACCCGATGAAGTTGACCACTTAATGTGAAAATCTCATTTATTCGTAAATGTCATTATTTAAATAGAACTTAAGCACATACTAGGGATGAGATTGCAAATACTCGATTTTATATTTTCTGCTTAGTAAATATGTATTATTTTTACTTAGGTTGCGAATAAAGTTCTTGCATCGTTTTTCATGCCACTACCTTACTATCTGATATCATTACTTGATGTGAGTTTATAGCCCCATGTTTTTACAATTACACTGATTTACAACTTTTGGGGTGAGAAACATGTAGTTTTTTTTCAAATTAGACGCAAGTGTACATTTTAACATGAGTACATGTTTGCCTAAGTGGTGATAACCCTCTGAGCCTATTATCATGAACTGTTAATTACTTGGTGTAAGCGCGAATGTTATAAATAGATCTATTTGGGATGGACATCCCCGTTTGGGTGAGTAGCGCTCACTATGCCGGTTTACCGGACAACAGACTTATACCATGTCGGATTTAGGATGTTGCGGGTTAGAACATCATCAAGGGCAATGTAGGCAATTTATATTGCAATTCATACATGTCGAGCTTCAGTGTCATGAGCTTAGGGAAATGTAATTACTTTTTGTGATGTTTGCATCTATTGCATTATCATACACATGGAAATCTTGTGGTCCTACATTATATTTACATAAACACCAACTTTATGCTGACATTTTAAAGCATGATTTTCTTAGGTCAACAAGGTACAAGACAAGGATACATTGGTGGTCGTTAGTTTAGATGTCATTGCATAAAGATTCAAAAGCATTACATTTTGGGGATATTTGTTATGTTTTAAAATCCTTGCATTTACAAGTGAACATGTTAAGCCGATGTACTTTTGTAACAAACAATTTTAGTTATTTCCAATGTATCAGCTTTTTAAACGACTCATTTAGAGGTCATTCTCATATCTTGTGCTATTGATCTATGAAATACCTCTCCCGAACATTTATTCCACTGCGACCCTATTTAGGGGTGTTACATAAAAAGCGCAGGAACTCTATCAGAGAGGGTTAATAATCTGTATAGATTATAGAATTGGTCTTAAGGATAGTTGG
This sequence comes from Tanacetum coccineum, assembly GCA_026074375.1. NCBI lineage: Eukaryota > Viridiplantae > Streptophyta > Magnoliopsida > Asterales > Asteraceae > Tanacetum > Tanacetum coccineum. Next base: position 5,761 of record BQNB010009286.1, on the reverse strand, counting down.
AGATTAACCACTACAAACTTGGATGCCCTGCCTATGTGATCCTAAGAGAATTGGGATCGCCGAGTAAGTATAGGACATACCTCAAATGCCAATTCGGGCCTGTCGATATTAGAACCACCAATGAAACTTGTAATTGAACATTGCACAAGAAAACGTAATCATAACAGTAGTAATGTGATTGTGCAAAAAAGGCACATAACAGGCTCCGATGGTGATCGGAGAAATCATATGGTGGTGATGCCAAGTACAAGATAACCTGCATATAAGAAATAGAAGACATTATGTTAGACGAAGCCCAAGGGAAGCCCCCAAGAGCCGCCTTCGGTGTGAGAATCAGTCATGGTGATTATGATATTAAAGTATTAAGATAGAGGAGAGAATATCTCATGGTTAAAGTTAGCTTACATACCTTGGTGATGGCTTCCCTATTTATAGGTAATCTGTAGAGATGTAGGAGGCAGTTACACATGTCATGCGAAGATCATCGGTGCCAGTTATGGAGATAATGCCTATTGACCAGGTCTTGTTTGACCAACTTAGTTCTTCCCACGTTTATAGGTAGATATGCTTCGACCCTTAGGCTCCGAGGAGGGGCCTTTGAGAGGGCTTTTGATGGGGCCTTTGAAGGGCCTTCTATGGGGCCTTAATTAGGGCCTTCTATATGGCCTTCAAGGAGAAGGCTAGGAGGTCTTCGAGGAGAAGGCTGAGGGCTTCGAAAGGGCCTTCTATGGGGAGAAGGCCGGGCACTTTGACAGGGCCTACTATAGGGGCTTCGAGGAGAAGGCCGAGGGGATTCGAGGAGAAGGCCAAGGGTCTTCTCCGAACTCAACAGATGTTAGACTCTATTAGTGTTTTAGGTGAAGGTTGGCGGTTCCCTTGCGATAGCCATTATGAATGACTTTACGCCAACATGATGTAGGACAAAAGCGTATGCTTCATCCTTTAAGAGAGTACGTCATCACCCTTTATACACGTGGTAAGATACGTACCAGAGTGACAGTAACACTCATAAGCGGAGCGGAGGGTATGTCATCAAGCCCCCCCCCCCCAGTCGAATGTAATGTATATATCTATGGATGCATTGCTTTTGACTTCATAACAAAAAACTTACTAACAATTTGTGCTACTTTTGTTTTGTCAAATCGAATATAAAAGTTGCAATACTTGTTTGTAATAGCCTAAATTTAACTTTATATAGGAGAATACCTCATTGTAGCCCCCCAGTCTGATGTTACAACTTCGTAGGAGGCATGAGATTAGACTTAAGTAGTCTTGAAACCCCTTTTTGTAGGCTATAACTTGCGTTTTTAACTTCAGCTAGTTTTATTATAATATGTTTGTACCTCTACCTTAATTTCTTCGAAAGGCACACCCTAAAGGGCGTTGGGCTTCGTGGGGCGGATTCCCATACTGGTAATCATTGCAAAGATGATTTTACACCACCAAAAACTTTCAAAGGTTTCCAAGTGCTTTCGAGATGTAGATCCCGAGTTAGTTCTAAGATTTTTATATAAACTTGGCTTTGTTTTGTAATGATTGTACCATAATGACATAATATGGGTGCACATGAAAATGTGTTAAGTAATATAAACCTTGAAGGTTGTATATTTTGTATTTGTTTGAAGCATATGGTTTCGTTTAAGCAAGGTAGTAGTTCTTAGTCAATTTGCTTTCTGTTAGGCCATTTTTTGACCTTCAAGTATTTTACAATCTAAGGCTCAAGTGTGGCCTTATGTGTTATCATATACAAATATTTCATTCTCTCTGGGCTTCACCCTTCTTTGAACAATTTAATTTTTAGGCTTCGGTCACGTTGTGACCTTTGTATAATTATCCTTTTATTAGGATTTAATTACGTAAATACATGCGTAGGTGGGGATTGGTTGCCCGCACCTTACTTTTGTTAAACCTTTCTATTAGGCCATTTTTCAGCCATTAAACTTAAGGCTCAAGTGTCGCCTTATTGTATGATTCTTGACCCCTTTATTTATGGGAAAGATTATAGGCGACTGTAGTCTGACCCCTTATGTAAGATAAGGCTTATGTGTGGCCTTATTATGCGATCTTAACCCCTTTGTTTATAGGGAAGATTATAGGGGACCATAGTCTGACCCCTTATGTAAGATAAGGCTCATGTGGGGCCTTATTATGCGATCTTGACCACTTTGTTTATGGGGTAGATTATGAGGGACCGTAGTCTGACCCCTTATGTAAGCTAAGGCTCATGTGTGGCCTTAATATTTGTATCCTGACCCCTTTGTTTATGAGGAAGATTATGGGGGACCGTAGTCTGACCCCTTATGTAAGATAAGGCTTATGTATGGCCTTATTATGTGATCTTGACCCCTTTGTATACAGGGAAGATTATGGGGGACCGTAGTCTGACCCCTTATGTAAGATAAGGCTCATGTGTGGCCTTATTATGCGATCTTGACCCCTTTGTAAACGGGGAAGATTATGAGGGATCGTAGTCTGACCCCTTATGTAAGGCTCATGTGTAGCCTTATTACATCTTTTGTTGTAAATAATGACACAAAAGATTTGCAAGGAATCTGTTTTATTAATAGTGTAGAAAGATTTACATCATCACATGTATGAACACTTAGTTTTCTACACTTAGTAATTTTCCCAATATATAAAGATTTTGGCTTGAATAAGCCTTGTAATAGAGGCTAAGCTCGATAATAATGCTTTTAAAGGTGATGCTTTGTAAGCATGTTTTCGGAGTTAAGACTCCGTTAATTATAAATTCATAGATGTTAAGACATCCTTATCATTATATTTTATAGAAACTAAACTCTATAATTTTGTTTACGGAGATAAGGCTATGTGGTTTTAGTGACTGGGCGAGGCTCTGTAATTGTAGTGATAGACGCCAGATTCATGATTGTTTTGTATTATGTTAGCAGAGGCTATACTCTATGATCGTGTCGAGGAGACACTTATGTATTATGTTAACAGAAACTATGCTCTGTAATATTGTCGATGGAGACTCATATTTATTATGTAAAAAAAGTTAGAGCTTTGTGATTGTCTCAAAGAGACTACTGAAATATGTGAATAAAGGTTATAAAGAAATTTATGAATTATTTTAACCGAGGCTACGCTCTATATAGACACTTAGGATTAATTTCAACAGAGGCTACACTTTGTATCTATGTTGACAAAGGCTTATGTCAGCATGTGTGATGCTCTGGAATCATATCTATAAAGGCTTATGTCATCATATGTGATGCTCTATATTCATATCTACATATATGAAGCTCTGCAAATGTCATAATGTGTCTATAATAGGGTGCTCGTATAAGTGAGTCTTTACAATTTTAATGATGGAGATAAGGCTATACTTTTATTTTACTTGGGATATTATGCCTAACTTAGATATTAGTAGTATGTGTGCACTCAGACTAGTAAGCGAGTGCGAGGCTCTGTCATTTCGATAGAGCTTTTGTGAAATGCCTTGTCCAAAGAGGCTTTATCAATAATAGACTTATCGGCACGGGTGACATAGTAAAGCTTAGTGTAAAATAACTTAAGGCGCTAACATATTTTATATGCATGGATTGTGTTTTAAGCTAAAAACAACATTAAAGCGCTAACAAAGGTTCTTGGAACATAGGGTATCCTCTGTCAATGTTATACGATCTTAATGATCATTGTTTCATAAGCAAAGATTCATTAAAAGATGCTTTATAGTGCTATTAATAAACATCAAAAGTATCATATGTATAAAGCATGCTTTGTAATGAAACAGAGGTAATATAGCTTTAGAAAACTAACCATATTCACAAAGGGTGTCTTTGGTTGTTAACGTACGGTCCATGTTTACCTTGTGGTAAATGCGCAAGGCTGCAACGGAGGTTGCAAGTTAGTTTAAAGGTTACAGGCCGCTACAAAGGCTGTAACAGAGGTTGTTAACTGCTGTGAAAGCTGCCACATAGGCTGCAACATTGCTAAGAAGGCTGCACATATGCTAAGAACGCTACAATAAAGGCTTCAGGCTGCTACAAAGGTTACATGCTGCTAAGAAGGCTGCCACATAAGTGGTAGGCTGCTACAAATGTTGCATGACATTGTGAAGGCTACAACAAGGCTTGCTGGCAGCTACAAAGGCTGCCACATAGGTTGTAGCCTATTGCGAAGGCTGCCACATCGTTGGCATGCTGCTACAAAGGTTGCATGTTGTTGTAAAGGCTGCAACAGAGGTTGATGGCTGCTACGAAAGCTGCCACATAGATTGCAGGCTACTGCGAAGGATGCCACATCATTGTCAAGTTGATACGAAGGGTGCCATATAGGTTGTAGGCTATTGTGAAGGCTACAACGGAGTTTGCTGGCTTATGCGGAGGCTGCCATATAAGTTGTAGGCTATTGTGAAGGCTACAACACTGCTAAGAAGGCTGCAGTGCTGATAAAAAGGCTTCAACGTCACTAAGAAGGCTGCACATTAAGGTTGCAGACTGTTGTGGAGGCTTCCATATTGCTAAGAAGGCTGCAACACTGCTATAAAGGCTTCAATGTCGCTAAGAAGGCTGCACACTAAGGTTGCAGACTATTGCGAAGGCTGCCATATTGCTAAGAAGGTTGCAACGCTGCTAAAAAGGCTTCAACATTGCTAAGAAGGCTTTAACGTTGCTAAGAAGGCTTCAATGTTGCTATGAAGGTTGCATAGAGGCTATGGCTTCAGCCCTTCTTCTTAAAACAAACCCCAACAGAGGCTCATATAGGCTCATATAAAGGTTACCAAACCTTTCTTTTCCAAACAAGCTATAACATAGGCTGCTCCATTTGAACCCGAAAAAGGTTGTTACAATGGTAAACATAAATTTTTTGGTTGGAGGAAGACCTCATGATTAGAGGTAAAAGTGGATATTAAGTGGTGTTTCCAAGGATGTCAGGAATTGCGGTTGAATTCGACCATTATTTGTGGAAAACAGTTATATGACTCAAAAAACGGGACTTATTGTTACGGGTCCCACGGATGGCACCACAGATTGTGTAAAAAGAGGCACATACCAGGCTCCGATGGTGATCGGAGAAATCATATGGTGGTGATGGTGGTGATGCCGAGTACAAGATAACCTGCATATAAGAAATAAAAGACACTACGTTAGACGGATCCCGAGGGAAGCCCCCCGAGAGGCACCTCCGGTGTAAGAATCAGTCATGGTAATTATGATATTGAAGTATTGAGATATATGAGAGAATATCTCATGGTTAAAGTTAGCTTACATACCTTGGTGATGGCTTCCCTATTTATAGGTAATTTGTAGAGATGTAGGTGGCAATTACATATGTCATGCGAAGATCATGGGTGGCAGTTACCGAGATAATGCCTATTGATCAGGTCTTGTTTCATAAACTCAGTTCTTCCCACTTTCATAGATAGAGATGCTTTGACCCTTAGTGTGACACCCCGTAAGAAAAATTAGATTCTCTTTGTGTTAGGTAAAAGTCATGTACTACACGTTTACAAGTCTATTGATAATTTCAACGAGAAATCATTTTATGATCGTCAAACATTACTTTTGTCATAGAAAGTTTAAATTGCGCGCGAATATCACCATTATTACTCGGTGTCTAAAAGGGTATTTTAAAATGAGTAATGATAAAAATCATATTTAATTCACCTTTGTGAAACGAGATCATTTACTTGTAGCACTTTATAAAAACCGCCTATGTATAACTTAATAAACATGACAACTTTATATTAACTCAACAAGGACAAAATAAACCATACATATATATATCTATGAAAAAT